>CM046673.1:16553151-16805651 GCA_025594165.1 Tamias sibiricus | reverse complement strand
ATTCCTTTTCTTAGGAAAAATTTCTGGGCCTGAGCTAACCGACTCCAAAGATGCGAACCCCCCCCCCACCTTTTTTTTAAATTTCTGAAATCACGGTGGGTGTTGCCAGTCCCACGCCTCCCCTAAACCAGTATGCACTGGCTCTGATTGCCAGTTTCCCAACAGCTCTGCCAGCATTGTGTTGTACTATTTTATTTTATTTTTTAAAAGAAATTTCGGTGCATGTGATTGGCTATGGCACTTAAATAAGTCTGTCCTCCTGGGCTGTGTCTGTTGTCTACCCAAAGGACAGGGTTCAGGTCCCCACAAGCCATCTCTCATGCACATGACAGCTACCCCAGGTGGAGCTCCCAGAAGGCTGCCTTGAAGCACCTGAGGCCAAGGTGAACTACTCTGTCTTCCTGCACATGTTGTCCTGCTCCTGCAAGACCAAGGCCAGGGGGAAACTGCGTCTGGGCAAAGGGCTCTTCATCTCTGGCGCGGCCTACGATGTGGCTGTCTTCTCCCGGAGTCGCTTTGGCAGGGGTCTCAAGAAGACCTGGCACATTCCTGCCTACGCCAGCACAGGTGCTTCCCGGGTGGGGCGGCTGCCAGGGGGGCCCTTGGAGCTGAGCTGCTGTTCTGAGCCTCAGTCCATCAGCGGGAGGCCAGGGAAGCCAGAGAGTGTAAGGGGCGTCAAAATCCAACGATCAAGCCGGGCCCAGCAGTGCATGGGAGGCCGAGGCAGGAGGATCACAAGTTCGAGGCCAGCCTTACCAACTTAGTGAGGTCCTGAGCAACTCAGTGAGACCCTGTCTGTCTCTAAATAAAATACAAAAAAGTGCTGGGAGGTGACTCAGTGGTTAGGCACCCCTAGGTTCAATCCCGGGTACCCCCCGCAAAAAAAAAAAAAAAAAAAAAATCCAGTGATCAAGATACAAAATGTCACAGGCAATATTTTAAAAATTCGAGGCCAGCCACCTGTTTCTATGAAGTTTTATTGAGACCCAGAGTGGGATCGGGCGTGCAGTCCGGGGTAGGGTCGAGCCTGTCTTTGGAATCTTGCTGTTTTGTTTATACGTCGGTGTCTTGCTGAGCTGATGTTCACACGACAAAACTCACCATTTTAACGGGCACAGTTTGGTGGCACTCAGCACTCGCAGGTGTGCAGCGTCACCTCTGCCAGCTTCTGAACATTTCCACCCCACCCCCGGGGGATGTCCCCAGCAGTCACTGACCCCGCCCCCGGGGCCCCGCACCGCGCCCCACCCCGCAACCACCCCCGCAACCGAGCTGACCCCGCCCCCGCAGCCGCGCTGATCCCGCCCCCACCCTTGGAGCCCCGCTGACCCCGCCCCCGCCTCGCCCCCGCAGCCCCGCTGACCCCGCCCCCCACCCTTGGAGCCTCGCTGACCCCGCCCCCCGGGGCAGCTGCCCACCTTCTGGCTCTGTATCTTTTCTGGAGGTTTCCCATCAATGGTCGCACGCCCGGTGGCCTTTGTCCTGGCTCTGTCCCTTGGTGTGGTGTTTGGTGGCCTAGCCCCGCTGCAGCCTGTGTCCCGGCTTGGTCCCTGTCTGTCTGGGGGCTGTTCCGAGTGGAGGGACCACGCGGTGAGGCTCCTTCACCCGTGGATGGACCTTCGAGTGGCCCCCTCGCAGGGGCTCCTACAAATATGCTCAGCACAGATTTTTGCATTCATTTTGATTTTCTGAAAAAAAAATATATTACATTAAGTTACTGGGAGGCTGAGGCGGGAGGATCGCAAGTTCGAGGCCAGCCTCAGCAACTTAGTGAAGACCCTTTTTCAAAAAATAAAAGGAGGGTAGCTCAGTGGTAGAGCGCTTGCCCAGCCCGTGCGAGGGTTCCATCTCCAGCACTGAAAAAAATATCCCATTCCAACATCTTTAATCCGGTGACTATGCCTTCAGTGCTCCCTTAACTTCCGTGCCTGAGCACCCCACCACCCTATGAAGGTGCAGATGAGGCCATGAGGCTCATTTTAGGGACAGGACAACTGAGGCTCAGAGAGGTCAAGTCACTTACTAAGGCGGCACAGCATGTGTTGTCAGCTCTGACTTGGTTTGGGTCACAGCCTCACTGGGTGGACTTGGGCTGATGGCACTCCCCGTCTGGGCCTCAGCTTTGGCATCTGTACACTAGGGCCATCACAGTCCCATTTCACAGGGAGGTGGCACCTAAAAGTGCTTGGCACCGTCCTGCCACATATAGTTGGTGCTCAATAAATGGTAGTCGTCCCTCACAGCCTTGTGTCTGAGAGTGTTGCAGATGCCCTTATTTTAGGAAGTGGGAGAGATGGAGCCAGGGGTCAGGGGTGCGGCCTCCAGCCAGGCTGGGCATCTACTGCAGGGGACGCCCCCAAGGCCACAGAGGGGGACAAGGCCGCAGAGGGAGCCCAGGTCAGACAGGGGAGGACGCACTCTTCAGACACTCCCCGCTGCCCCGCGCCCCGCCCCAGAGCAGCCCCAGCAAGGGGACAAAACTAGACGTGGGCGTCTCTGGGCAGGAAGGTGGGCTGGGGACTGCGCAGGCCGGCACAGGCGTGACTCTGCATTCTCCTTCCAGACCCAGGGCTCCTGAATATCAGCATCGGGGTCGAGGGGACCACCCTGCGCTGGCCCGCCCGGGCCCAGGGCACCAGCTACTGCGTGGAGTGGCAGCTGCAGGGCGGAGAGAACAGCTCCGCCCACTGCAGCGTGAGCCCCGCCCAGGACCAGGCCCCTGACGGAGCAGGTGCAGTTAAGGCCGGCTCCTCCTGAGAATGGACCTAGGGGGCGTCCAGGGCCCAGAGAGGTTCCACCAGGGCCTCCAGGTCACACAGCTTGGGTGGGAACAGGGCCGAGGCTCAGCCGGCTCCCCCCAGTTCAGCCCCGGGCAGGTTGCACCCAGCAGGGAACCACTGTCACGTCCAGGGTGTTTGTTAAATATTTGCCAGCGCCAGGGAAGGTGGCATTTAGCAGGATGCTGGTGGCAGACTAATGAGGCCTTGGGGAGGAGAGGGCACTGTGTGGCTCTTGCTCTCCTGCTTCCTGCCTGGGTCTTGCTGGAGCCCCGGGGGAGCCACAGCCCTGACCTGACCTTTTTGAGACACTGGGGCAGAACCCAGGGCCTTGAGCCTACCAGGCACCTGCTCTACCATGACCCACGCGCCCCAAACCCCTTTTTATTTGGTGCCAGGGATTGAACCCAGGGACACTTAACCCCTGAGCCTCATCTCCAGCCCTTTTTATTTTTAATTTTGAAAGAGGGTCTTGCTGAGTTGCTTAGGGCCTTGCTAAGTTGCTGAGGCTGGCCTCGAACTTGCGGTCCTCCTGCCTCAGCCTCCCAGTAGCTGGGATGACAGGCGTGCAGCCACCGGGTTCTGGAGGTGTCCCCAGCCCGAGAGCTGGATAAAGTCACCCCCGCAGTGGGGAGAAGGTGGGTGGGAGGGACGGGGCGACCTGGGGAAGGGCACAGGGAGGGGATCTTGGAGGAGGGGCTGTGGGTGCAGGCCTGTTCTGTGAGCTCCTGCCGAGTGGACAGCTGCGAGGGGCAGGGGCGGTGACGCAGTGTGCTCAGTGGCCCCATGTCTGCCCGTCCTTCCAGCGGCTCACACCTGGAGCCGGGAATCTGGGGCGCTGCTGCAGGCGGGGTGCTACCGCATCACGATCTTTGCCTCTGCGACCCCGGGGAAGCCCAGGTCCTGGGCCACGGTCCTGTCCACGCACTACTTCGGGGGCAACGGTGAGTGACCCAACCCTGCAGGCCCATCTCCCCAGAGGCCTCTGCAGTGGCTTCGGGGCGTCAGGGGAGCCGATAAAAAACGCGGAGGCTCCCACCGCGGGTCGGGCAGAAGCCGCTGCCCCCCCCCCCCCCCCCGCAGGTGCCTCCGCCCCGAGCGCCCGGGCTGGGCTCCCGCGCTCGACCTTGGCATTGACCGTGACGATGGTGCTGGTTGCAGCCTCGGTGGCCGGGATCCCGCACCACGTGTCGGTGAGGAATCACAGCAGGGACTCCGTGTCTCTGGACTGGTCCCCCTCCTTGCTGAGCACCTGTCCCGGGTCCTGAAGGAATATGTCGTGCACTGCCGAGGCGAAGAGAGCGACCAGGGCTCAGGTATGCCGGGCCACACAGCTCTGGCCGGAGTTCCTTCTTGCTGTGTGACCCTTGGAACAATTGCGGCCCCTCTATGGGTCTTGGTTTTCACACCTTTAAAACAAGAGAATTGAAGAGCTGGGCGCGGTGGTGCACACCTGTCATCCCAGCACTTGGAGGCTGAGGCAGGAGGATCGCGAGTTCAAAGCCAGCCTCAGCAATGGCGAGGCACTTAGCAACTCAGTGAGACCCTGTCTCTAATAAAATACAAAAAAGGGCTGGGGATGTGACCCAGTGGCTGAGTGCCCCTGAGTTCAATCCCTGGTACAAAAAGAATTGTAGTGAGGTTTTTAAGTTTGGTTGGTTTTGGTTTTTTGCCTTACTGAGGATTGAGCTGGGGGTGCTCTACCACTGAGCTATGCCCCCAGCCTTTTTTATTTTATTTATGAGACAGAGTCTTGCTCAATTGCTGAGGCTGGCCTCAAACGTGCCATCCTCCTGCCTCAGCCTCCTGCATTGTTAGGATGACAGGTGTGCATCATAGCTCTTGAGTTCGATTTCCTTCTTAGTGACATCCAGTGACTACATTCTCATTTTAAATTTTACTAAGGGTTTTATTTGATTCATTCAATTCCACACACATTTACTTATTGTGCTGGAGAGGCTGGGGAGGCTGGGGAGGCTGGGGAGGCTGGGGACAAAGTAGACAGAGCTAACCCTAGAGACAGGAGGGAGGGGGGAGGAGCCATGTGGGCATCTGGTCCGTCAGATGGCCCAGGAGCCAGCAGTGCAAAGGCCCTGAGGTCGTCGGGGGCCTGGCCCCTTTGGGGAGCAGAGAGACCAAGGGGGGCAGGACAGGAGGTTGGAATTTGACAGGAGGAATGTCATGTGCTGCATATCTTGAGGGGAAATAGTCCTGCAGATTAGCTTGGGAGGCCCAGGTGTGCCAAGTGAGGGGCGAGATCTTAGCAAATGGCCAGGCCCCCCTTCCTCAAAAGCCCAATCAGGGCTCAGTCGCCACCCGGTGCCTCCTGCGGCCTTGAGCCTGGCCCTGGGGAGCAAGGGGGTTCCGGGACCCACGCTGCCTCCCTCCCCCGGGCAGAGCTGCTTGTGAAGACCAGGCAGACCCAGGTCACTCTGCGAGGCCTGCGCGCCGGCGCGGCCTACACAGTGCAGGTGCGGGCGGACACGGCCTGGCTGCGGGGCGCCTGGAGCCAGCCCCAGCGCTTCAGCATCGGTGAGTGCAGGCGGCCCGCCCCGCTCGCCTTCCCAGAGTGAGCCCAGGCCCCCACCCTCAGGCCTGCGGCCTCCCCTCCCCGCCCTGCCCATCAGCCGGCACCTCCCTCTACCCAACTCCTATTCATCCTTCAAAACCCAACCCAAAGCTTCCTCCTCCAAGAAGCCTTCCCCACAACAACCGACCAGCTGCCCTCTGCCCTGGGTTGACACCTTCAGGTTGGGATTACAGGGCCGTGCATTTATTTTGTGCCAGGTGTTTATTCCCTACTTCCGGGCAGGTGGGTTCCATGGTCCCTCTCTTCACCTATAAGGAAACTGAAACACAGAGGCGCTGGTGGCCCCGGGGGGCGGGGGGCAGGTGGATGGAGGGTCTCGCCCTCCCTTGTCCCCCCCAACCCGAGCTCTCCCACCCCCAGAAGTCCAGATCGCCAGCGTGTCTGTCCCCTTCGTGTCTCTGGGGAGCTTCGTGAGCGTCCTAGTCCTGGGTGTCCTCGGGTACTTCGGCCTCAGCAGGTGACTCACCCTCCTCCCTGGGGACAATCTGTAAGAGCCACAGTGATAATGATGACCTCCCAACCCGAGGAGAGGAGGTATTTGTGCCCATTTTACAAATGAGGAGACTGAGGTCCAGAGGGCCAGGGATTGGCCCAGCAGGGGGGGAGGGGGGCTTGAACCTGAATCTATAGGACCCCCATCCACATCCTCACACCTTTTCTAACCTCATGTTGACTGAATTTGACTCAAGGGCCATACGGTACCTGTGCCCACCCCTGCCCACACCCTGTGTCAGCACCGCCGTGGAGTTCCCTGGCAGCCAAGGGAAGCAGGTAAATGTTCCATTTCAAATTCCAACTCGTGGCCATTGGTCACATACTCTGGGCAAAGCTCGGCTGAGCATGTATTGGCTCATTTTATTCTTCCCCAGCGCATTGAGGTATCCCAAACCCCGGCCCCAAACCCGCTCCCATCTACCTGTGGGCGAGTACTAATCCAGAGAGGTCATTTCCTAGCAGAGAAACAGAACTGATGGGGGGGGGATCCCAAGGTGGTGGGCCTCAGACACAGCTGGATCCAGGGGCTATGGGGTCTCTCTGTCTCTGTGTGGCCGGGGTCCCCGTGGGTTCCTCTTGTTGGGAGGCTCGGTCTTCTCCAAGTGGAGACAAGGTGCTGTTGTCCCCATTAACTGCAGCCAAGATCTCAGGGTCATCACCGATTGGTCCAGCTTGTGTCACGTGCTTACCCCTCAGCCTATGGCTGGAACCAGAGGGCTAGAATGCTATGATTGGCTGAGCCAGGGTCACATGCTCCTTGCTAGAACAGGGTGGGGCCAGGAGAGGAGGAGGGAGTCGTTTCCCAGAAAGAAATGGGGGTGCGCGTTCTGCCTCGGCGACCCAGCTGGCCCCTCTCAGACCCTTAGATGGGTCTTAACGAGTTAACGGTTTTAAAGAGTTTAGGCCCCAGAGCCAGGCCCGCCCATCCTCGTGGGGGTGGGAACAGCCCCGCCCACCGCTGCAGCCCCGCCCTCTTTTCCAGCCTTGGCAGTGGCCCATCCTAGGGGACTTCCCTGAAGAGGTGTCCCCTCAAGAGACCCTGGTGGTGGAGGTGGCCTGGAACAAAGGCGAGGGCACTGAGCCTCTGGAGGCGAAGACAGAGCTGCCCTGGGGTGTCCCAGAGCCAGCCCCGGACACAGAGCTGTCCCCAGAGGACCAGAGACAGGTGCAAGGACACTCAGGGGCCAAGGTCCTGGGGCCCGGCAGGCGGGACTGTCCAGGTAGCAGCCCTGTCCTGGCGTCGAGACTCCCTTTGCTCCTGGAGGACCTGAGGCAGGGGCCCCCCAAGTTTGATGACTCTTGGTGGACGCGGAAGCCTGAGGAAGAAATGGGAACACCCACCTCGCCTTCCTGACAGGAAGACTGACTGGCAGTCACCAAGGCCGGCCATCCAGGGCTTAGTGCATAGCCAGCCTGTCCCTGGACACTGGAAAGAGCCCCTGAATTCCCACAGCTGGCCCTCGAGGTACCATGCCATGTCAGGGATGTGACCACTGAGGCTCAGAGTGGGTGAGTGCCTTGCCTGAGGCCACACAGCATGGCCAGGACCCAAACTCAGGCCCGAGTGACCCAGAAACTGCCCCCCATCACCCAGGCCCTGGAGCCCTGCCTTCCTCTCTAACCTCGCGGCCCACACCTGTTGCCACACATCCTGTGACGGGGACCCTAGAAACCCCAGGAAATGAGCTGCTGGGTCCAGCCAGGCCCGACGTCCACAGGGCAGGGACGGGCTCTGGTGAGGGGCTGCTGGGGTTGATCCCAGAGTGTCCTCTTCCAAGGGCACTGGATGGGGATGGGGGAGGACTCTCCACGGCATTGTGGGGGCTGGAGCTTGGCGAACCCCAAGGAGGGGTGCTGGGGAGATGCTGGGGAAACCGGCGGCCCCTCCCGGCCTCAGTCTTTCTGTGAAATGGGGTCGTATAAGGCCCACTTCTCGGAGCTTTTGGAGGGGCAGAGGCTTAATAAACGGGCCTTCCCTGGGGCCCGGCTGTCCCCTGATGGGAGTTTCAGCGGCCGGCTCAGCGTCTCCGAATGGAAGCTGAGAATTCATTCCTTCTGCGCCCACGTTGCTGCATCTCTCCCTTTGGGGGCCCCCAGGATCCCCCACTTGAGGGAGACCTAGCCGGATGTGCACTGGGAACTCTGCCAAGTCAGGACTGGGCAGAGAAAGGGACAGTGGGGAGGGAGAGGGCGGGTCCCCTGGCCTCCGGGGGCCACCCTCCGTCCTCCACACGCCCAGCGCCCCGCAGCAAAACCCTTGACCCCCATATACACCCTAAACCCACCCACTTCCTGCCCACGCTGCCCCGCGGCCCACTGTGCCGCGGCCACCACCGCTGCTCCCCACTGCGGCCAGGGCGGGGTCTCCGGAAATCCACCCCCAGCCCGGGAGAACGAACGTGTTGCCCTCGATTCCCCCGGCGGCCACCAGGGGGCAGCAGCGGCGCGCGTCCCCAGGCCCAGCCCGCCCGCCCCTCCCGCCTCCCGCGGCGTCTGCAAAACAGACTTTTCCGGTTTCCGACTGGGGAGCGGGAGGCAGCCCAGCCGCTGCGTTTTGTGGCAAAGGGGATGAGCGCGGGCAGGGGCCGGGCGGGAGGCCGGAGGCCCAGGCCCCGCCCCACCTGGAGGCCTCAGTTTCCCCGTGGGGAAGCAGAACCCTGGCCTGTGCCCACCGAGTGGCACAGGAGCCCATTTGGTGGCCTCTATAGTTGTCCACTCCTACGCACAGCCCCTTCGGTGCAAGGGACCGGCAACTTGTCCTGGCTAGAACTTTTGTTGGTGTGTCCTCTGGGAAAAGAGGACACCTGCTCCCACCGGGAGCACGGGCTGGGCTGGGTGGAGCAGGGAGGGCCTGGAACTTGCTTGGGAGCCTCTTTTCCACTGTTGGGGGAGAAGTCTGCAGGGAGGGCCAAGGGCAGAGATGGAGAGTCAGTCACCTGGATTCAGCCATGCCTGAAACCCACCATTTCAATCAAGCCCCCCCCCCTCCTTTTTAGAGGAAAGCCAGTAATTCTGCTTCCAAGAAATGACCAAGAGGTTCTCTCTGGGCCGCTGCCCGCGCGGCTATAAGACAGGAAGAGGTCACAATACTGGCTCAAGTCCGGGCCTCGGTGGGTTGAGTCACTCTGCTTGGAAGAATCTTGGCCCAGTATTTATTTATTTGGGGGCACGCGGGATGAAACCCAGGGCCTGAGACGTGCCCCGCCAGCTCTCTACCACTGAGCCACACCTCCAGCCCTGACCCTGTTCTGGGGCTCCTCTGGGAATGGATTCTCAGCTCCTCGCGGCAGCTGCGTCCCCTTTCAGAGTTCAGCTCAGCTCTTTATTCATTCATTCAAGATGTCAGTGTGGGCCAGGGCGGGGCTCAGTGCGGAGCTTGCCTAACGTGTGTGAGGTCCGGGTTCCAGCCTCAGCACAACCAAAAAAAAAAAAAAAAAGTCAGTGTTGAATGCCTACTGTATACGAGGCCCTGACCACCAGCTCAGGTCAACTCTGCCTTGTCATGGGGACTCTTGATGGGGAGCAGAAGGCAAATGCTAGTAAGAGGGACAAATGGGAAAGCAAAGAGCAGGGTGAGGGAGGTTTTCCTGGAGGAGCAAGTGCAAAGGCCCTGAGGCAGCACAGAGCCTCCTATATGTGGGGGAGGAGCTACAGTGTGGGGGAGGGGAGAGGTAGAGGTCCCAGCCCATGGCATCCAGGGTCCAACGGGCCAGAGTTTTATTCCGAGCATGGGTGGTTGTGGAACAGGAGACCTGGGATGTGACTTGTGAGTTGTTCAGAGAAGCTTCCAGTTCAGGTAGATCTGGGAGCCCCTGCTTCACCCTGGCAGGCCTCAGTGTTCCCGTCTGCACAGTGGACACCAGCAGGCGGCCTATCCACAGTGCCCGCCCCTCTTCTCCCCTTTCTACCTCTATCTTCCTTGGCCCATCTCTGCCTTTCCCCACAGCCCAGCGGGAAGCCTGCGTCCTGGGGAGGCCCGGCCTCGGCTTGGCTTGCCTCCGCCTCCGCCCTCTGCCTCCGTCCATGGCCACCTCGGGCTCCGTCCTCCCAGCAGCTTCTGCGGTTGGTCAAAACAGATGTGGTCTCTGCCTCCGCCCTGGAGCGGGCTGGGACTGGCTCCAGAGGCTGCTGAGGGACGCGGCTACGGGAGATGACCGGTGACAGAGCGCTCCCCGTCGCGCCCCTCGCACCAGGCCTTCCCGGGAGCACCGCGCAGCCTCCAGCCTCCAGCCTCCAGTCTCCAGCCTCCCCCTCTACTTTTTTCGTGGGTGTTTAGGATATGCAGTGTCGACTGGAATCGCAGCAGCTCGAGAGGCTGGGGAGTGTCCCACCGTGTGGCAGGACCCCACGCCTTTCTCCACTCATCCTTGGACATTCGAGTCGGTTCCACGGTGGGGCTGTCGTGACTAGGGCCGCTGTGAGCATGCGTGGAGGAGTTTGGGCGGGAACGCCCACCTCCCGTTCTCAGGGTCTATATGCAGGTGCGCCATTGCAGGATCGGGTCTGTGTCTCCCAGAAGGGACCTGCCACCCTTGTGTGAGTCCCCCCCGAGCCGTGTAAAAGCTTTCCGGCTGCCCTGTGTCCTCATCAACTATTTTTTATTTTTTAAAATCCTAGCCATCCCGGTGGGTGTGATGGTTTTGTGTGATGTTTGGGTTTTAGTGCTGGCCTTACAACCCAGGGCGTCCCCCCACTAGGCCACCACCGAACCACATCCCCAGCCATTTGTATAAAATTTTGAGACCGGGTCTCGCTGAGTTGCTCAGGGCCTAGCTAAGTTGCTGAGGCTGGCCTCCATCTCACCATCCTCATGCCTCAGCCTCCTGAGCCACTGGAATTGCAGGCGTGCCCCATCATGCCCAGCGTAATGGATGATTCTGTTGAGCCAGGGGGTCATTTTTGTTTGCTGTCCTTCTTGGCCGTTTGTGGCTCTTTTTTTAAAAAAAAAAATATTTATTTATTTACTTTAGTTGTACACAATGCAATGCATTTATGTTTGCGTGGTGCTGAGGATCGAACCTGGGCCACGCACGTGCGAGGCGAGCGCTCCGCCACTGAGCCACAATTCCAGTCCCATTTGTGGCTCTTCTTTGGAGAACTGTCCATTCAAATTCTTTGCCCATCCTCCACGGGGTTCTTCATCTTTTTATTATTGAGTTGTAAGAGCTCTTTATATATTCTGGCTATTTGACCCATGTCAGTCATAGGAATGGCAAATATTTTCTCCCTTCTGTGGGTCATATTTTGATGTAAATGTCCTTGAAGGGAGACGGCCTGAGGTCCCCTGGAGTCAGTCTCCTTCATCCGTTTTCTTCGGTGGCTGGTGGCCTTGTGCGAAGAACCTCCCTGGCCTCTGAGGCCCCTCGGGCGCCTCCCACCCGCTGCCCCAGGCCCTCCCCTCTGCCGGGCTCAGACCCCCACCCCCAGCTGCGGCGTTTGCACCCCTCCTGCCCTCCTGGGAGGCCTCGGGGGCCAGCCTCACCTGCCTGGGCAGCCACTAGGCTGCTGCCATCAGGCTTAGTAGCGGGACATCCCTGGGACGCGGGAAACCTCGCGCAGCCTGGAGCTGCCCCCAGTGCCCGGACGCCCCTGCCCGGGGACGGGACGCTGGGACCCAGGCCCGGCTCTGCAGGTGGGGAAAGCGAGCCCAGGCGGGGAGGCCTTCCCGGGAGCACCGCACAGCCTCCCCAGGGCCACACACGCCCCAGGCCTCCGGCCACCGGGCTCCCAGCTGTCCTGGCTTCTGTCCCCTGGGCTGACCCCCCAGGGGTCCTAACTGCCCAAACCAAAACAACCCCCCAGGGAAAAAAAACAGCCCGGCCCCCTCCCCGCCTCCCGGTGCTCCTCAGTGGGACCGAGGGGGCGTCCCCCCAGGGCGAGTGTGGCCTCAGTTTCCCGTTGGTAAAATGGGGGCAGTTGACCCTCCTGGGGGCTGTGAGGAGAGAGGAGCCAGGCCCAGGGAGGGCCACCCTCGAAGCCACCACCGTCCTTAGGAACAGTGACTCGGGCAGGGCCTCCTCTGACCTTCAGGAGGGGCCTCGGGCCTCTGCCCAGGCTGCGTGACCCGCCTGGGCCGTTTGCTGGGTGGGGGCGTCCCCGCCTCTGCCCTCCCGTGTCTCCACCTCTGCGCCTCTCTGTCTGCCTGTCCCTCTCCTGTCCCTCTCCTGTCCCTCTCCTGTCTCCACTCTATCCCCCAGGCCCAGCAGCGTCCACCGAGGCCTGGCCAGCGTCTGGGCCCGGCCTTCTGGACAAACCCAGAGGCTCCTCCTGCCCCGGCCCGGCCTCAGGGCCCTCCCCTGCTGCCCCCGCGGCCTCCCTGAGCCTCGAAGGGGGGGTGGCCTCCCCCACCCCCGCCCCGTTGCCAGGCGGGGAAACCCGGCTCGTGGCCCCAGTCCCAGTGGTGTCACCGGTCACCTCAGTCCAGCTGCCGGGCTCCGTGGCCTCAGGCTGCCCTCGCCTGGTCCCTGGGCCTGTTCTGTACGTGCTCAGCGCGGGCGGCTCTGCCCGGACAGGCAGGCCAGGCTGCCCTCCTGGAGCCGGCTTCCCACCCCAGGCCAGCAGGTGGCCTGGTGGCCTTGGTGGCCCTCTGGTGCCGGCCAGGAATGGGGAGCAGAGGGGACATCTCAGGGGGCTTCAGGCCGAGAGCAACTCAAATCCACGCCCGACACCAGGCCCGGGGTTGGGCCTGGGGACTCGGGGTCCTCCAGCTCTGCGGAGGGGACAGAAGTGAGGAGCCCCGGGCCCGCAGCCCGCGAGTCCCCTCCAGGAGGACCTGGGCCCCTGGGCTCCAGGACCCCAGCTCTGGGGCCGCCTCCCGGCCAGCCTTGACCCAGGGCGGGGGGACTCTGACCCGCTCGGGCGCGTCCAGGAACCCGGGCCCAGGCCGCAGCACGTCCAGGGCCCTGCCCGCCCGGGAAGCGGGGAGTCGGACGTTCCAGGGAGGCCCCGCGAGTGCTGCCTCGTCCCCCGGGCAGAGAGCCAGCCCGGAGCGCCCCAGCCGTCCCTTCCAGCCTCCTTCCCCAGATGCCCCTGTCCCCAGAGCCTTGGTTTCCTTCCCCAGGAGACAGATCACACAGGCCCCGTCCCTCCTGCATTCGCCACCCGTCTGCCAGCAGTGTCCCCAACCTGATCCCCCTCACCACCTGGCCCAGCCCTGTCACCAGCATCACCTCATGGGTCGCCTCAGCTCTGCCTTCATCCCCAGCTGGTGTCCGGAGGCAGGCCTGTCCCTCTGTCTATAACCCTGTGTGGCTCCCAGCTTCCCCAGGGTAAAGGCCAGTCCTCCCCCGAGATCACGGACTTTGTCTGGCCTCGCTGTCCCCTTGCCTACTCCCCTGCCACTCCCTCCTTAGTCCACTCAGCCTGCTCGAAGTTCCTCCAAGTCAGGCATGCCCCTGCCTCAGGACCTTTGCATGGTCTATGCCTCCTCCTGGGACCACATGTCTCTCCAACTTCTTTTAGGTTTCAGGTCAAATGTTATTGTCTCCCATGTGTCCTTTCCCCCTTCCCCGCCATCAGGAGTCTGTTTGGTTCCTAGTATACAGTGGGGCTTAATCATTGTGTTGGCAAATAATCATGCTGATAGTAAGGGTCACTTTGCCAGATGCCTCCGGTGCCCCAGGCCCTGGGCCAGAGACTGGGGACACGGCTTCTGATAATTGAGGCCAGTCTCTACCTTATGGGACTCATGGTCTGGGGACCAGGAGAGAGGGACAGAGGACATTCAGAAGTAAACCTGGAACCTGGCGCAGGCGGCAGGCGCGCTACAGACAGGCCTGGGCGGCCGGGGCAGGCGAAGAGTCGGCAAGGGGTGGACCCCAGCAGGCCGAGGGGGGCGAGGGCTGGGGTGTGTGCAGGGGCCATGGGGGGGTGACAGTGGGGGGCAGTGGGCTGGACCCCAAGGGGCTTCAGGTGGGTGGGAGGGCCCGTCCCCACCTTAAGACGAACAGGGAGCGGCGCCGTGGTGCACGCCTGGACTCCCAGCAGCTCTGGAGGCTGAGGCAGGAGGATCATGAGGTCAAAGCCAGCCTCAGCAAAAGCAAGGGGCTAAGCATCTCAGTGAGACCCTGTCTCTAGACAAATCCAAAACAGGGCTGGGGACGTGGCCCAGTGGTCGAGTGCCCCGGGGTTCAATCCCTGGTACCCAGGAAAAAAGGCACAGGGAAGCGGGCTTGGGATTGGTCTGTCCGCCCCCCATCCCCAGGGACTCTGGTGACTGTTGCTCACGGGCTCGCAGAAGGGGACGCTGAGGCTTGAAGAAGTGAAGCCTCACCTGCGCCCCTCCCCAGGCTGCCCTGTCACACACGGGGACACCGCGGCACAGAGCAGCACTGTCACTGCCCAGGGCGCCCTGGGCGCCACGTCCTTGCTCCTCCTGCCCCTCCCTCTCGCCCCATCACGCCGCAGGGACTTTCTCACAGGGGGACACAGTGACAGCCAGTGTCACAGGCTGGTGACTGAAGCCCCAGGCTGGGTTTTGATGTGCCAACAGCAGCACCCAGCCACGACCACCTGCCGCAGCCCGGGAGGTGGGCTGCCCCAGGACCCGGGGTGGCGGCTCTGCACGGGAGGAAACAGACAAAACCTGGGGCTCCGGGGAGGGAGGGCAGCGCGGGCCTGAGCCCCAGTCAGAGGATTGGGGCCTGTGGGCAGCGGGTGTACCGAGCCCTGGGTCGCTCATCCAGTTGACAGCCGATGCCTGCTTGATGCGTTTCTGCGTTCACATATTTTGTTTCCCTTTCCCTCCCAGTGAGCATGTAGTAAGTGCTCATTTAGGCATTTCTACTCTCCAGCAGGAGCCGGTCCTGTTGACTCCTTGATTTCAGACTTCTGAACCCCCAAACAGTGAGAAAAGAAATTTCTGTGGTTTTAAGCCATCTAGGTTGTAATGATTTGCATCCTTCCTGACCCGGAGCTCATGCTGATTATCTCTGTGCAACTGGTTTTCCTTCTCCATGACTCTCTGGGTTCTTTTGTGTTCTTCTGATACATTGTAGGAATTCTTTTTTTTTTTTCCTGGTACCAGGGATTGAACCCAGGGGCGCTCAACCACTGAGCCACATCCCCAGCCCTATTTTGTATTTTATTTAAAGACGGGGTGTCACTGAGTTGCTTAGCGCCTTGCTTTTGCTGAGGCTGGCTTTGAACTCGCAATCCTCCTGTCTCAGCCTCCCGAGCCACTGGGATTCCAGGTGTGCACCACCACACCCAGCAGGAATTCTTTATGTATATTGTATACTACTCCTTCATCAGTTCAGCACAAATGCTCTTGGACTTACCATGGGGCTGTGTCTTGGTAGACCCACTGTAAGTTAAAAATATCATAAATTGAAAGTGTATTGTGTCCACCTAACCTCCCCACTCAGCCACAGCACACTGCAGAGTACCAGTTTTCTCTCCTTGTGATCTTTTTTTTAAAAAAATATTTTTATTTATTTGCTTTAGTTGTACACAATGCGTTTTTTTTTTTTTTTTTTTTTTTAATTCAATGCATTTTATTTGTATGTGGTTCTGAGGATCGAACCCGGGTCGCCCACGCGCTAGGCGAGCGCTCTACCGCTGAGCCACAATCCCAGCCCCTCTCCTTGTGACCTTGAGGGGACTGCTGCTGCCCGACATCCCAAGAGAGGGCTGTGTCCACCTTGCCAGCCCAGGGAAAGGTCACACTTTAGGATTCAAAGTACAGTCGCTACTGGATGCTACTGCTTTTTGCACCATTGTACAATAAAAAAAAATTGTAAGTTGAACTATCACAAGCTGAGGCCATAAATATATTGCAAATATCTTTCTCTAGTTTGCAGCGTATCTTTTCATTTCTGCCAAAGTGCTTTTTGGTGAACAAAAAGTCCTACTCTTCATGTATGCACATTGAATTTCAAAAAACTTCTTTTGTACTAGGGATTGAACACAGGGGCACTTAACTACTGAATCTCATTTCCAACTCCTTTTATTTTTTTATTTGGAGACAGGGTCTCACTAAGATGTTGAGGCTGGCCTCAAACTTGCAATTCTCCTGCCTCAGCCTCCCAAGTCACTGAGATCATAGGCATGTACCACTGCACCTGGAGTGACTAATTTTACTTCTTTACAGACAATGCCTGTTGGCTCTTATTTGGGAAGGTTTTTTTTTTCTCCTTACCTCAAGTTTGCTTATATTTTCTACCAAGACATTAAAACTTTATTTTGTTATATTTTTTGCATGTGACCCCCTTAAGCCACATGGAGTTGGTTTTGGTGTGTGGGCGTGAAGTAGGGAATCAGTGTCATTGTTTCCAACAAAGACTCCCACCTCCCAGATCCCCTCATGGAGTAGCCTCTCCCGTCCACTGCTGCAACAGACTGTGTCCATCTTGCGGCAAAGCTCCTGACTTGCATATGGACTGTCTGTGGCATTTAATTCCAATCCATTGGTCAATATCCCTCCCACTCTGGTGATATCTCTCGCACTTAATTACAGGGTTTCTAATTGGTCCTAGTATCTGGTAGGACAGGTAGTGCCACCCTGTTCTGGAGAAGTGTCCTGGCAACCCTCTGCTCTTCCAGGAAAATTTTTGAATCATTTTATCAAGTTCCAATGAAAACCCTGTTGTGGCTCTGATTGGGATTGTGTTGAAACTACAAATGGAGATAATCAATATCTTCCTGTCCATGAGTATGGTATGCCCACTATCTCCCTAGTCTCCATGAACATGGTATACCCACTGTCTATAGCCTTATTAGTCTCTTTCTCTTTCTCTCCCTCTCTCTCTCTGGAAGAGAGGTACTAAGTCTTTATGCCCACCCACTTTCCCTAAGTGAGGGGATAAGACACACTCAGGCAGGATGCGGAGGGTTACGCCTTTCAAGCTGGTGGTGGTACAGCCCAGTCCAGCTGGTGGCTCCCTGCGTGAAGCTGGTGCTTGTGGGCTCCTTCACAGTCTGTGTCTCCTCCTGACACTTCACCACGGTGCTTGCCCTGAGCTCTCAGTCCCTCCACCACTGTGGCCCCCAGCAGGTGGGTCCTGAGTGGCAGGTGCCAGTCTGAATTCTGACTTGAAGGAGGCAGCCTGAGCCCGGAAGCACCCATGGCTTGGCCAGCCAGCTCCCAGAGCAGACGCCCCTCATGAATCTCTCTTTTTTAAAAATAAAAGTTTTAGGGCTGGAGTTGTGGCTCAGCGGCAGAGCGCTCGCCTAGCACGTGCGTGGCCCGGGTTCAATCCTCAGCACCATGTAAACATAAATGCATTGCATTGTGTACAACTAAAAGCAAAATAAAATAAAATTTTTTTAAAAATTAAAAAATAAAAGTTTTAGCCAGGCACGGTGGCGCACGCATGTCATCCCAGCACTTGGGAGGCTGAGGCAGGAGGATCGCAAGTTCAAAGCCAGCCTCAGCAATGGCGAGGCACTTAGCAACTCAGTGAGACCCTGTCTCTAATAAAATACAAAAAAGGACGGGGGATGCGGCCCAGTGGTCGAGTGCCCCTCAGTTCAATTCCCAGGACCAAAAAAAAAAAAAAAAAAAAAAAAAAAAAAAATTAAAGTTCTACTTTGTTTTTAATTGAGACATAAATTCATACATATTTATCAGGTACAGTGCAATACTTTGATTTATGCATACATTTTTGTATTCATGTATACATTATAAAGATCAAATCATATTTATCACCTTAATCATATATCATTTTTTTGTGTGTGGTGAGGACATTCAAAACCCTCTCCTCTCAGGATTATTGGATACACCATTTTTGACTACAGTTACCCTTGTGTGCAGGGGAACACTGGAAGTCATTCCTAGTATCTAACCGTAGTGTTCCTGTTAACAGATGGCCCCTGCCTATTTTCCCAGCCTCGAGTAATGACCGTTCGACTCTGTATTTCTATAAGGTCAGATTTTCTGGATTCCGCACGTGAGATCCCACAGTATCTGTCTGCGGGGGCCTGGCTCGTTCCACTTAACATCATGTCCTTCGGATTCATCCCTGTTGCCACAGATACAGACTCAGTTCCTTTTCATGGCTGAAGAGCGTTCCGTGGTGTATCTGTGCTATACATTTCCTTCATCCATCCACTTACTGATGGACTTAGGTTGTTTCCATTTCTTGGCGACTGTGACCAGCGCTGCCATGGATGTGGGCGCGCAGGTGTCTCGCTGATACGCTGATTTCATTTCTGCCGGATCACATGGTAGTTCTTCTTTTTTCTTTTTTGGTACCGGGGATTGAACTCAGGGGCACTCAACCACTGGGCCACATCCCCAGCCTTTTTTTTTTTTTTTTTTTTTTTTTTTGAATATTTATTTATTTGCTTTAGTTGTACACAATGCGTTTTTGTTTTCATGTGGTGCTGAGGATCGAACCCGGGCTGTGCACGTGCTAGGCGAGCGCTCTACCGCTGAGTCACAACCCCCCAGCCCTTTCTAAAAAACTTTTGTTAGAGACAAGGTCTCACTGAGTTGCTTAGTGCCTCACCATTCTGGGACTGGCTTTAAACTCGAGATCCTCCTGCCTCAGCCTCCCAAGTGCTGGGATGACAGGAGTGCGCCACCGCGCCCGGCCACGTGGTAGTTCTATCTGTATTTATTTATTTATTTTTTGTACCAGGGACTGAACCACTGAGCCACATCCTCAGCCCTGTTTTATTTTTTTATTTAGAGGCAGGGTCTTGCTGAGTTGCTTTTGGCCTTGCTAAATTGCTGAGGCTGGCCTTGACCCTGTGGTCCTCCTGCCTCAGCCTCCCGAGCTGCTGGGATTACAGGCGCGTACCACCGCCCCGGGCCCACAGCAGTCTGTGTGTCAGGAAATGGGTGAGACCCCAGGTCTCCTGAAACCTCAGGCCATCACTTCCCTCCCCCACACGTCTGGGAGTCCCCAAGTCCTCCTGAGCAGGTGCCCATGAGAGATGCTCCTTTGGGTGGCAAGTCCCTTCCCCAGAGTGTGGCCAGGTAAGCTCTCCTCGGGTCCCCTCAGCCTGCCGTCGGCAAGGGCGGAACTCCGCTGCTCCCCACCAGGCAGGGCTCTCCAGGCGCCAGTTCCCAGCCGCCACTTTAAGACTTCCTGTCACCGTTGCTGGCCAGACCTCCGTGGCTGGCTGGGGACTCCACCTGTCACTCCTCCAGTGGCAGCACCTCCGGGCCACCCTCCAGAGGGAGCTGAGGTTGCCCTGCACCGTGGTCACGGGGCCAGGCTGGTCTCCAGGGGCCTGGCATCATTTTTAAATGTCTTGAGCCGTGGAAAATCCCAGACAGAGCCTGCGGCCGAGTGGGCGTGGCCTTGGGCCTGTCCCAGCACAGCGGCCAGGCGGTGGACCCCGAAGCCACCACCTTTCTCACAGGAGGCTCTTGCAAATTCCGAGGTCACGAGCCCACATCTGAGACCTGAGACTCTGCGTCAGGACCAGCTGGCCCTGGCCAGAGCCACTGCCTGCACCGAGGCCACTGGGTCTTTTTTTTTTTTTTTTTTTTTTTTTGTGGTGGTACCGGGGATTGAACTCAGGGGCACTCGACCTCTGGGCCACATCCCCAGCCCTTTTTTGTATTTTATTAGAGACAGGGTCTCACTGAGTTGCTAAGTGCCTCGCCATTGCTGAGGCTGGCTTTGAACTCGCGATCCTCCTGCCTCAGCCTCCCAAAGTGCTGGGATTACAGGCGTGCGCCACCGCGCCCGGCTACTGGGTCTTTTTTGTGGGGTAGCGGGGACTGAACTCAGGGGCACTCGCCCACTGGGCCTCATCCCCAGGCCTTTTTTGTATTTTATTAGAGACAGGGTCTCGCTGAGTTGCTAAGGGCCTCGCCATTGCTGAGGCTGGCCTTGAACTCGCGATCCTCCTGCCTCAGCCTCCCGAGCTGCCAGGATTACAGGCGCGCATCCCTACAGGGCCCCTGCGTGCACCTCCCCATCCTCAGGACCCCGATACTGTCATGACTTTGGGGGCCACAGGTTGGCACCCCGTGTCTGTTTCCTATCTGTACCTGGGAGGGGCGAGCCGTGCTCGGGTTCTGCTGCCGAGGGGCCCGCAGAGCAGACCTGGGGTGGACCAACGGCCCCGGAGCTCACGTGGTCTCTGTCCCTGTCTCCCCCTCCCTTCCTGTCTCTCCCACCATCTGCTGTGTCTCTGTCCCTGGGAGGTGGCCCTGGCTGACACCCCCTCCCAATCCGACATCTGCCCGGCCCTCCAGCCTCAGGGACACCGGCCGCTGGTCAGCCTTTATAGAATGGGGACAGGATGACTTTCCAATGGAGCCAAAGTCACCAACACTGGGTCCCCAATCTGGGTGGACTGCTGTGCCCTGTCCCCATTAGTCCCCTACCCCAGTTCCCTTTCCCTGGGCCACCAGCTCCCCCACTGCTAGCTTTGAGTCCAGCCTCCAACTGACCCTGGGATTATAGGGTCTCAGAAATAAGTCCACAGGACCCCCACGATTGTTCTAGAACAGAAGCGATCTTGGAACTGGACTTTGTGAAGGGGCAGCTGTGTGGGGGGGGCGGGCCGGGAGCTGGCTCAGGCTGGTGCGATGCTGCGGCCACCACCCCAGGGCGGGGGATGGGAAGTTCCTGGAAGATCAGCCGCTCCTGGCCCTCGGTGACAGTGAGGCTGGCAGACCTGTTCTTTCCAGGCTGGGTGACCTCGCATAAAATAAACAGCCTCAGCTGACAGGACACGGGAACACGATCCCCCCTGATTTGCTTATCCCGTCCTGAAGGAGGTGCTGGGGTCTCAGCTACTCAGGAGGCCAAGGGAGGAGGCCAGAAGTTCAAGGCCAGCCTGGGCAACGTAGCAAGAGCCAATCTAAGAAAATAAGTAAGAGGGTTGTGATGGCACCATTGCGCCAGTTCCAACTCACCTGTCCCTGCAAGGGCCCCACGCGGCAGGCAGGGCGTCTGCGCCCACCGGAGCCGATGAGGAGACCGAGGCGCTTCTGCACGCGCAGCCGCACCACGGCGAGGCCGCCACGCCGCTTCGCCTGCGCCCTGTTTGTGGAGGGGCTCCCAGGAGTCGCCCGGATGCTCTGTGTACAGTCCAGCAAGTCAGTGTCACCCCACGCAGCGCCCCGAGGTGTTGTTTTGAAGCAAGAAAAAGATCAGCCCCGGCGACGGCGACGCGCAGGGACCCTCCCCGCGCCCCGCTGCGGAAGGTCGTTCGGAGACCTTGGGGTTCGCTCCCCGTTGCCTCCCCACCCCGCAGTCTCGGAAACACAAGATCCTGTCAATTTTTCTTTTGAGCCGGGGTTTCCCAAGGTGCGACCTCCATACGACAGGGTGGGCGGACACAGCGGCCCCCAGAGGCCACCCGCAGAGGACACGGCCTGGCCCCCAGCTGGGCCGGCGGCGGACAAGGAGCTGTAGAGGCCGCTGGGGGCTGACCTGCTCCGGTGCCCGCTTGCCCTTCCCGGAGGGCTCCCAGCCCCCGGGGAAGGGCCAGCCCGTGGCCATCTGCACTTGGCCAAAGCCCCCCTTTATTTTTCAGCGCGGGGATGCCGAGCGCCCCGGCCAGGCAGGGGCTCCGCCGCTGAGCCGCATTCCTGGTTCTCCCCGGGCCCCTTCTTAGAGCTAGTACCCCTGGGGCTCCAGAGCGCTGGCCCCAAATCTGGCCCCGGACGCTGGACAGCCACAGGAAGGGTAAAAAGGAGGGTGTCTTGGGGTCACTGCCAGTCCTCAGCGAGCAGCTTCATCCTCCGAGCCTCGGTTTCCCCATCTGTAAAATGGGGGTGCGGTGGGGCCAGCCTGGAGTGGGGTTTTGGGCTATGAAGTGAGGCCCCTTCTGGGAAGGTGGGCTGGTACCCGTGGGTGTTGGTGGCCTTAATCATGGCCGGCGCTGCTTCTTGGTCCTGAGAGCTCTAGCCTGGACACCCCAAGGCTCTCCTCTGCTTCTGACTTGACCCAGCCACCTGTGACCTTGTCTCCTGCTTCAGGTCCCCCTGCCCCACCCCCGGTGGCCACGGCAACGCATGAGAAGACATCGCTGGCTGGGCAGCTCGGGAGCACCACAGCGTGGCAGCCCGGCATCATCTTGCCTCCTCTGGGGCCAGGGATGCACTGGAGTCTTGAATCCTCTCCCCTGGTCCTCCCTAACTGGCCAGGTGACCCTGACCATCCCAAACTCAGCCTCAGCCTCATCCACTATCCACAGGGTTCTGCAGAATATCAGAGCTGAGGAGGGCATGGAGACAGCCCCCGGAATTAGCATGCTCCCCCTACCCCAGGACCTTTGCACATGCTGTGCTTTCTGCCTGGGATTCTGGTCCTTTGTTTGTGCCTAAAAAACTCCTCTTTCTGATCTGGCAGAGGGATCACCTCCACCAGGAAGCCCTCCAGTATGAGCCCCACCTAGAGGGCCCTGGCCCGGCCTCTCCCTTGGAGGGCCTTGCTCAGGTTCTGACTCCTCACTGATGGGGCTGTCTCCATCAGCACCCGTCTCTGGTGGACAGGGGGCCCTTGGCAAGCAGACGCAGGGCATTTGATCCACAGTCGTGTCTCTAGAGCCTGGCATACAGTAGGCGCTCAATAAAGAGTGGTGGAGGGGCCGGGTGTGGTTTTGTGCACACTTAGCATGTGTGAGGCCCTGGCTTCCTTCCTGAGCACAAATAATTGAAAGTGGAATTAATCACTGACTTTGAAAAACAATATATCACAAACATTCAATAAGCACTTGGACTTCATCCTTCATTCGACAGCTCTCCGAGAGCAGGGCACAGGGACAAGCCACAGTTTGTTTTAGTGAGGGACAGCAGAAGGGAGATGGACAGAACCAGAGCGTGCATAAAAATGTCGCAGAGGGCTGGGGCTGGGGCTCAGTAGCAGAGCCTCGCCTAGCACGTGCGTGGCCTGGGTTCGATCCTCAGCACCACATAAGAATAAACGCATTGTGTACAACTAAAAGCAAATAAATAAATATTTTTTTAAAAATGTCACAGAGAAACCATTAATTGGTCCAATTAATATGTGTTAACCTTAAACAGGAAAATAACTTTTAGCATAAGTATATCCCAAATATTGCATGGGATACACTTATACTTTATAAAAAAGGATTTGATGGCTGGGCACGGTGGTACCCCCCCTGCTATCCCTGTGACTTGGTGACTTGGGAGGCCAAGGCAGAAGGATCCAAAGTTTGAGGCCAGCCTCTGCAACTTAGCAAGGCCCTCAGCAACTTAGTGAGACCCTGTCTCAAAATAAAAACTAAAAGCCGGGTGCGGTGGCGCACGCCTGTAATCCCGCACTTGGGAGGCTGAGGCAGGAGGATCACGAGTTCAAAGCCAGCCTCAGCAATGGCGAGGCACTTAGCAACTCAGTGAGACCCTGTCTCTAATAAAATACAAAAAAGGGCTGGGGATGTGGCCCAGTGGTCGAGTGCCCCTGAGTTCCATCTCCAGTACCAAAAAAAAAAAAAAAAAAAGAAAGAAAGAAAGAGGATTTATTATTTATCTCAAATTAAAATTTAACTGGGTCGCCTGTGTTTTATCAGGCAGCCCTCATCCATTATCGTGCCCATTCTATGGAGGACGGAGTAGAGGCCCAGAGAGGTTGAACAATACATCCACGGCAGCACAGCCAGGAAGGGCAGAGGGAGAGTCCACGCCGGACGGTGGAACCTGGCGCCTTCAGTGCCCCATTCCCAGCCGTGACTGGAGGTGGCCCCAGGAGCAGGCCCTGGCCCACCAGGACCACAGGACCCTCTGCAGACCCAGAGGAGCTCTTCCCACTGGCCACATGGACTTGGGCCTCCAGAGGCGGGTCTGGCTGGTCCCTTGCAGACTGTAAACAGGTGGCACCCAGACACGCACATTGTCACAGTGCCCATCTTGCGCCGTGACTTCTCTGAAGCCTGATACCTTGCCCCTGTCACTGGATACTTGGTAAACAGCATCCTGATGGTGGGTAGCAGTGTCCCGACGGTGTGTGGTTAGGGGTCAGTTCAGTGACAGGCCAGGAGCAGGGTCCCACTGAAAGCCAGGACCTGACACCTGATTAGCCACCGCGCTGGCTTCATTCTGATACTCGGTAAACAAGGACCCTCGGCCGCCACCCATCAATGCCCAGGCGGGGTCTCAGCCTGGCTGAAGATTCCCTTAGCTGGCAGCCGGCAGCCACTTCACAGGGCCCCGACTCTCTGTAAATAAGAATCCTTAATTCCAGAGGCTCAGGAGGCTGAGGCAGGAGGATGGCGAGGTCAAAGCCAACCTCAGCAAAAGCAAGGCGCTAAGCAACTGAGTGAGACCCTGTCTCTAATAAAATACAAAAAAGGGCTGGGGATGTGGCCCAGTGGTCGAGTGCCCCTGAGTTCAATCCCCAGTCCTGAAAAAACAAAGAAAAAACAAAAGTCCTGATACTTTCTAACCCACCCAGTACCTCCTCCAAGGGTTGACAAACTTGAGGCCACATAAAAGTGTTTTTTACATTTGCAAATGATTGAAGAAGAAAAAAAAAAAAAAAACTTGAAGAAGCCTCTTTTGCGGCACATGAAGACGACATGAAATCCAAACTCCAGCGCCCCTCCACCCGCAGCGGCGGCTTTTGCGCGACAGGGCAGGGCTGGCACTTGCAGCGGAGACTGTCCGTTCAGGGAAGCCTCAAATATTTACCACCTGGCCCTGTGCAGAGGAAGGCTGCCAACTTGTGCTCTGAGCTCTTGGGCAGTCGCTGTCCCCGGCCTGTGCTTAATACCCTGTTCGCTGTCAGTGACCCACAGTGTCCACACACCCTGCAAACGGCGAGTCCCTTCCTTTGTCAGACTCCCATCAGCCTGGTGTCCTGGCGTGTTCGATGCAGATAGAATATTTGGTCTCTGATGACTTAATGTGTCCTGGGAGTGTCAACAGCCGCCACTGGCAAACACAACCAAGATAAGACTCAAATAGTGACTGAGAATTAGGTCACGCTCTCGACACGTTCGGGCAGGATCACAAATGCTGGACCGGACTCGTTTCTTCTGAGGGTAATAGGGAGCCACAGAGGGTGTGTGAGCAGAGCAGGGGCATGTTCAGCTCGGACACGGGGAAGGATCTCTCCTGGCCTTGGATTTCCAGCCCGTGCTATGCGCTCAGGTGCCAGATAAGGACTTTTCCAGGTTTGGGTCTGGAAGCTCTTGAGGTGGTGACAACCAGGCTCCCTGGGACAGGCCGGCGCGCAGTCACTGAGCAGAGGCTTTGCTTCCCCCACAGGCACCAAGCAGCTCCGCAGGCTGCTCACACAGGGTGTGGGAGGGAGGCAGTGAGGTCTGGACCAGGGATGAGGCTGGGAGGCTCTTGGGAGGCCATGTCCAGGTGGCTGGGGTGTCACATTGTGGTGTCATCCATCCATCGATTTTTTTGTTCACTGAGCATTTACTAGGGGGGCCCCGCCTTCTACTTCCGCCTCTTCCCCCGGGGTTGGGTCTAGCGCTGCATCTCATCGCTGCCCGGGGAGCAGCCCGTCCTCAAGCCAAACCCCACAGTGCTCCAAACTCTGAAATCTTCGCAGCATCGACGCACGACGCTGCCCAAGGTGAATCCCACACCGTGGAACTTTGTTTTCTGCACAGTTATTTTAAACCCCCCTCAGCCCACGCGCACAGGTGCACGGGAAACTAAGTGCACTTCCCGCCTCGCTGCGGATCCCACCCCAGAGATCTCACTGTGCAATGCAAATATTCCCCCACCCAAAACGCCCCAAGTCAGAAATACCTCTGGTCCCAAGCATTTTAGATAAGGGACACACATGTTGTAGCACATTCATTGAGCACCTACTGCATGCTTGACCCGGGTATCCCACAATTCCCATTACGGGAGGGAGCTGTAGGCTGGGTCACAAACCCACCGTTACACTAAAGTCACACACTGTGGAAATGGACTGAGAGAGAATGGGAGTGACTTTGGATAGGGAGGCTAGAAGGCATCTGGGAAGGAAGTTTAGGCGAGTCCTGCAAAGAGGGAGGGAAAGAACTCTCTGGGCAACAGCAAGAGTAGGTGCAAAGGCCCTGAGGTTGGACTGAGCCTGTCTTAATGGCGGCCGGCCCGACGGGAGTACGGCTGGCAAGGGGAGGTTGCAGAGGCCAGGCCACAGGGCAGGCGGAAAACAAGGCCTACCTTCCTGGCTGGGTGGCTGCGGGCCCCTGAGAGTCCTCCGGCTTGGACACAGCTGAACACGAAAGCCCTCAGCCCCTGGTGTCAGGACCAAGCGCACAGAGACTTGAGCGAGCAGGAGGCGGAGGGAGCCAGGCTCAGCCAGGAGAAGCAGGTATTGGAGGCGGGTTTTGTTTTTGTTTTGTTTTGCTTTTTTGCAATACTGGAGACCAAACCCGGGCGCTGTACCACTGAGCCACATCCCAGTCCCTTTTATTTTTTTGAGACAGGGTCTTGCTAAGTTGCTTAGGAGGCTGGCCTTGAACTTGCAATCCTCCTGCTTCAGCCTCCTGAGCGGCTGGGATTACAGGCGTGCTCCACTGTACCTTGCTTGGAGGTGGGGTTTTGAAGGGTGAGTAGGAGTTTGCCAGCAAGATCAAGGCCTCCTAGGAACATGACGTTTAGGAAGCGCCAGCTCGGCGCCCCCAGCCCTGTGGCAGGGATTCTGGGGGCCTTGACGCTCTCAGTCTTCCACACCTGGAGCGGGCCAAGGCTCTGCGGTCCAGCCGGCCCAGACCCCTGGCTGGCCTTGATGTGGCGTCCTCCCCCCTCCCCTCCCGCCCTCCTCCCTCCCTCCTCCCTGTCTTCCTCTATTTTCGTGGCCGTGCTGGGGCTGAACCCAGCGCCTCACCCGTCTAGACTTCTCTACCTTCTGGATGGCACCGAGTGAGGCCACACAAAGATCAGCCCCGGCTGAGAGGAGGCAAACCGAGGCTCAGACAGAGGTCGCCTGTCCGGGGACCGGGGGCGCGGCCAGATTGGGAGCCGGGTCTGTGGTGGGGCGGGGGAGCCCGCGGGGGCTGCTGAGACGCGGAAGGGATCCATACAGAGAGTCGCCTAAGGCCACTGTCCCGAGGCCGGGGAGATGGATGGGGAAGGCAGGGGCAGCCTCCTGGCTGGGCCTCTTGGCTGGGCCTCCTGGCTGGGCCTGGTGGCTCCCGGAACCGCAGGGAGCCAGGGGGTGGGAAGATAGAAGGGGAGGAGCTCGGGGAGGCCACAGGGACTTTGGTGGCCAGGAGAAGCCATGGTGGGCTGGGAGCAGGAGAGGTGGGAGGGACACCATCGGAGCTGAATCGGGATTTCAGAGCCGGGGCCGGCACGCGGGCTCTCACGCGCCCGGACCCGCCAGCACACGCCCGTGCACACTGACGACACACGTCCAAGTTCAGTTTGAAAACGCCTGTCTCGCTCCTGTCTCGCTCCTGTCTGCTGCGGCTGGCCAGGCTGTTCCTGCCTGGACACCCTTCCTGACGCCCCCACGAACTCCTCTTCACCCATCAAAGCCCCACGGGCGTCCACACCTGGGTTTGCAAATGCGCCAACCACCCAGCCCCGGCGCCCAGAGCGCTGCGAGGAGCCCCGCCCACTCCAGCAACGCGCGCGCGCACGCTCCCGGCCCCACGGCCGAGCCCACGCCCCGCAGCCCACCTATTTCCCAGGCTACCTGCAAACCCCCGCAGGCATGCGCACAGCTCCAGCAGGCCGTCCTGCGCAGGGTCAGGAAGCAGAGCTGGGGCTCCCTGGAGAGTCGCCTTCCTGTTTTCCAAGCGGCTGGGAAGGGCTGGTGTTCGACAAGAGTCCAGCCCCTCCCCGTTGGGCCCTGCTCAGCCCCCCAGACCCTGTGTCCCTCAGTGCCTCGACCCAGGTTCCAGATGAGGAGACTGAGGCTCAGAGAAGCGCCGCTGTGCCCCCAGGGTCCTCAGGGGAGAAGAGGCGGCACAGCAGCTCAGGCCTGAGCTCTGGCTTGCTTCCTCCCTGAGCGCCACCCCCGGACCTGGGGCTCCTCGGTGGAGAAATAGCCCCTCCCGAGGGACTGTGGCTGCGGCACCTTCGGGTTCCCAGGCTCTGGGGACCACCTCCCACAGCCAGGGCTCTTTGCCCTGTGGCTCCAGTTCCCCTATTCACCACCCTGTGTGTGTCCCCCAAATAAAGCCCTGACTCTCGCCAGCGTTCAAGGCCCTGCACAGCGTGACCCACCTATGTCACAAGTACTCAAGGACTGCTGGCCACAACCAAGCAGACTTGTGCTGTCCTCAGGGGTCTGGTGGAGTGGAAGGACAGCCCGGAGCAGATGACCAAACACTGCGACAAACACCCTTCCAGCCTGCAGCCCCACAGAACCACGAGGGCAGCCGAGGAAATCCCTGGCTCCCTGGGGAACTCCTCTGCATCCCTCAAAGCCCCAACTCCAATGTCCTCTCTGCCAGAGCCCAGGACCCTCGGCTTCATCCTTCCCCCTGGCTCCGTCCACCTCCACAGGGGCTGAAAGTGTCTGTGTTCCCCCCGCGGGACTCTCTCTGTCCTTGTGGTGACAAAGGTGGCCTTTATTACCCCAAGTGAGTCCTCAAACATCCAGAGAGATTGGCCTCCCCCAAAGTCAGGTGTGCACCCCTGAACCCATCCCCAGTCTCTAACTGGCCGGTTCCGTCACATAGTCGCGAGTGGAGCCAGGAAAGGGGGCTGGCTCCCAGCCACCAACAGGTGGGCAGAGAGGGCAGAGGCCCCGGACCCTCGTCCCCAGGGACAGGGGTCCCCTGCCTGTCCCTCTCTGGCTGCCCCCTGTTGGGAGCAGGCAGGGTGGCCCTGCCCCGGGGACTGGCCTCCTGCCCCGATCCCGCCCCTGTGGCCACACCAAGGGCCACCGCTGAGTCACTGCTTCCTCCTGGGCCCCTGCCCGCCTGCTGCTCGGGGACTTTCCTGAACATGGAAAACAAGGCGGGCGGGGCAGGGGCCGCGGGGGACAGGGCGGGCCGGTGGGCGCAGCCTCCGCCCTGTCACACAGCCCCGCGCCTCCCCCCTCGGGGACTGTGCCCTGCGCTCCTCTGGCTGCCCGCGGCCCAGCTGGTGCCCGGCGCGTGCCTGCACACCTGCGCACACCTGCGCACACGCGCGTGTCTGCGTGCCAGGCGCCTGGCGCCCCAGGACAGGGACCCAGCGGGACCGCCAGGCGGGGATGGGGGCGGGGGCGCAGGGAGACCTGGGGGTCCGGCAGGCCCGAGCTTTGGAGGAAACGATGTCACCAAGCACCTGCCCTGCGCCTCAGGCACTGGGGACACAGGGAGGCCTGGCACAGGGACACCAGACCAGCAAATGCGTGACTCCAGGGCCAGGGAAAGACCCGGAAGCAAATACACCACGGCAGAAGCAGGAGCCGAGGGGTGCTCTTGCCAGGGACAGGAAGGCATCCTGGGCAGGTCACTCGCGGTCCGAGACATGCCCGAGGAGCCAGTTCTGGGCACGCCTAGGGAGAGGGAGTGCAGGTGGCAGGAGCAGCAGATGCAAAGGTCCTGAGGTAGGGGTGAGCTGGAGGCAGTGGTCTTATTCAGGAAGGTCTAAACCCAGAGCTGGGAGGGGACGGGTCAGGGGTTTGGGGCCACCAGGACAAGCTGTCCTGTAACTGGAGCCCAGCAGGGGACACGTCCCCCTCCCACCCACTCCCAGTGCTCCCTGCTCAGGACAGAATGTGCCGGGAGGAAGGCGGCCGGCTGTGCCTGGTGGCTGGGGCTGGCGGCGGCTCTGGATTCCTGAACAGCAGCCCGGCCGGGCTCCCAGCCAGAGCAGGCGGGAAAACAAGTGCTGGGCGCCGTGCCTGCCTGTCACCCTGCGCCCCGGGGCGGCCAGGCCACGGCCAGAGACAGAGATGGTGAGAGAATCAGAGACCAAGAGAGACAGATCAGGAGAGACAGAAACGAGAGGGACACAGAGACCGAGAGGCGCGAGAGAGCACCGCAGAGACCGACTGAGGGACAGGGCAGTAGAGGACGCATGGGGCGGGGGGCTGCGGTCTGACTCCGCCCAAGTGCAAAGGATCCTGGGAGCAAGTGAGAAGGGGCGACACCCCCTCCCCATCTGAATCTTGTCCTCAGTAAAGTAGTGGGGCCTCCCGTCCTTTAGTCAGTCCACAACCCTCCTCCTGCCTGCTGGGGGCTGGGGCTGGGGACACAGTCGTAACCTGGCTCTGCCTTCAAAGTCTCAGACAAACAAGTGATTATGTAACTGTGCAATTCAGAGTGTTGTGAGGACCATGAAGACATTAGAACAGAGGGACAAGAAAAAGGGTGATAGCAGGTGATAACTTCAGTCAGGAAGCTGGACATTTCCGAAAAGGTGAGGGTACCTTTGACTGGGGGTAGAAAGGAGCTAGTCACAAGGGAAGGGCATTTCAGCAGAGGAAACAGCATATGCAAAGGCCCTGAGGTGGGAATCAGCTCAGGGTGTTTCAGCAGCAGAAGGGGGGGGGGGAGTCAGGAGCTGCTGGAGGGGGAGGAGGAGGGGAGTCTGTGGGGTCATTTCACATATGAGGAAAGTTGATTACCTTCCTCTAGGCCCAGAAGCCCCTCAGGGAGGTCAGGGAATTGGGGCTGTCTGCGCCAGCTCCACCCTGTGTCATTTGTCTGACCCAGAAAGTCCTTCTTGAGGGATCGGGTTCCCCATAGTTGCAGACTCAGGAGTCCCGAGGACACTGGGTGTCTTGTCCTCGCAGCCCTGCCCGAGGGGAGTTTTGTAGAACTGTACGTACATCCACTGTTAGAAGAGATGTCTGAGGTCATTCTCAGTCTGGGAACATAGATCTGGAAACTGGGGGTCTTGCCTTGTGTACCCCAGGTGACGGGGAGCCCAGCCCCTCTTTATTTATTTATTTTGGGTACCAGGGATGGAACTCAGGGGCACTGCACCACTGGGGCACATCCCCGCCCTTTTTCTGTATTTTATTTAGAGACAGGGTCTCGCTGAGTTGCTTAGAGCCTCGCTTTTGCTGAGGCTGGCTTTGAACTCACGATCCTCCTGCCTCAGCCTCCCAAGTGCTGGGATGACAGGCTCATCTCCTCTTGAAGCTACCAATGTGGATGATTGGGGACCGTGCTGTGGGGACATCTGCCCTCAGCCAGGCCCCAGGTACCTCCTGTTCTGAGCTTGGTGCTGGTCAGCCGTCCAGGGCTGATGCTGAGTGTACCCCAGGATGAGGAGCAGATGGGGGGTGTGGTCCGGGGTTCTGCAGACGCGGCCAGAGACTCAGATGAGGAGACTAAGACTCTGGGGCATGTCACCTGCCTGAAGTCACACAAAGGCCTCACCTACATCTCCCAGGGTCCAGTGCCTGGGCCACCAGTCCTCATCTCTAGCCCCTGACCTTGCCAATGGCCACCGTGGACTGCCAGTTAATTTAAAGCATTTTTATCCAAGGACGGTGGCACACGCCTGTAATCCCAGAGGCTCGGGAGGCTGAGGCTGGAGGATCACAAGTTCATAGCCAGCCCCGGCAACTTAGCGAGGCCATAAACAATCAGTGAGACCCTGTCTCTAAATAAAATACAAAAAGGGCTGGGCTGCCCAGTGGTTAAGCACCCCTGAGTTCAATCCCCAGTCCCCAAATAATTATCATATTCAGTTTTTAATTTCATATTCTAAAAAGCGTACCTGTTCGCGGGGTGCAGTGTGGTCGTTCGATACTTGTATGCCGTGTGTGGCGATTATTTCTATCTCCTAAACATTGATCATTCTTTGTGTTGGGAGCCCTCAAACTCCCCTTTTCCAACCCTATAAAATACAGCAGTTGTTATAAGCGGGGCTGGGGGAGCTCAGGGGTGGAGCGCTGGGTCCCAACCCCAGCACAGAAAAAACTTTTTGTTGTTGCAGACACTACAACAGCTCCTCCCACCCTGCTGTATCTGGGGACCCGTTTCCCGACCTCCTTCGGTCCCTTCTCTGTCTCCTTGCCTCTGCTGCGGCTTGGGCTGCAGGCGGGCTCGGCCTCGGCTACCAGATCTGGGCGTGGCCAGGACGCCGGGGGCGGGGCCTCGAAATCTAGCGCGGAGCCTGCGCAGAAGCTTGGGGAACGCGACCTGCGGGGAGGGGCGGAGGCGAGGACTTGGATCCCAAGAAGCCAGTTTGAGTGGCCCTTCCATGACTTCAGATCTGGAGACCCTGGCTGAGTCGCCTCATTCTCTTGGGTGGGCTGTCCCCATCTGCACATCCGTGAGAGTCACAACGCCATGTCAATAGCACTGAACGCTCAGAGTGTATTCAAAGAAATCGTTCGGTGTCCCTAGCGCCACTGTGGGCCTCCGGTGAATGAATGGCTCAGCGCTAGGTGGTGGTCCAGACAAAGGAATATTATTTGGCCGTAAAAAGGATCGGAGCCCAATCCGTGCTGCCGAGTGGGTGAACCTCAAAAAACATGCTGAGTGACAAAAGCCAGACACAAAAGGCCACAGAGCGGGTCACCCCATTGATAGGAAATGTTCAAAACAGGCACATTCACAGGGACAGAAAGCAGATGGCTGATTGCCAAGGCCTGGGGGAGGAGGAGCAGGGAGTGACTGCAGAGGGGACAGGGCCTCCTTGGGGAGTGGTAGAGACTTCTGGAACGTGATAAAAGTCATTGATTGCACATTCTGAAGAGTGGCTTGGAGAATGCTGTGGAATCTTACACTTTACAATGGTTAATTTTATGGTATGTGAATTTCACCACAAAAAAAATCCAGAAATGCCCAGAATCAGGTAGGTGGGTCACCTGTGCCCAGCCACCCGTCCCTTCTGAGGGCAGAGGTGCTCACGTTCATGCTCCCACCTGGTCCTGCTCAGGGGGTGCAGGTGAGGGGCACCCGGGCCCTCCTACCCTGCCCTCCTACCCTGCCCGGCCTCCCCGTGTCGCTGGGCCAGCCCTGTCCCAGCCCGGGCCTCGGCCTCCCCTCAGGACCACTGGCCAGAACTCCTCCTGAGACTGTGACCCAGGATGGTGGCCAAGGCCACACCCGCCGTCTCCACAGCGGAGGAGAAACAAACCAGTAAAGCCAGTCTCTTCCTCCACACTTTTATTTTATAAAAATAATTGTATAAAAGAATGATTTTAAGGCTGTCACCCATGCACTGTCCCAGCACTGGGCCCTGCAGCCGGGGGCGTGTCCAGCTGCCCCCTCCACTGCCCCCCAGGGGGGCCTCCTGAAGCACAATGGTCCCCTGATGTGTCACCCTGGGCTGACTTGAGTCCTCAGGGCCTGCTTTAATGCTATTGTCACTGTCTTGAAATTCTAGATCACCGTGAACAAGGCCAGCGGGTCCCCGCGGTAAGCCACTTGGCTGGTCCCGCCCAGCGCTCCCTGGCCCTGGGTCCCTGGGCCATAGGCCACCAGGCGGCTCCTCTGTCCTGGGGTACCTGGAGGAACGCCTGGGGTGCCAGCCTGGGCCGGGGATCTCCGCGGCCCTACGTCGCGCCAGTGACCTGCTGTCCTGAATGCTTTGCTCCTGCTGGACCCACGGTCCACGAAGACACCACGTCCCCTCTGAGCCCCCGATTCTCAGGACGCAGGTGGTGGCTCTGGGCGCCACTGCGCTCTGACCTTCTCCAGCGTCTCCTCCCCGTCGCCTGCGGAGCTCCTGTTTACCCTGCAAAGCCCCGTCCAGCCTGGCCTTGCCTGCAGGAAGCCTCCTCGGCCTCCTCTCTGGATGCCCCCAGCCCTGGGTCCCCCCAAGACTGGCAGTGTCTACGTCTGGCTCTGTCTCCCTCGGACCAGAGGCTCCGGGGGGGCCCAGCACCACCCACAGGCTCCGACAGTCTCCTGGTCCTGCGCTGGGCACTGGCACTTTGGGACGGCGGGTCCAGAAGGTCAGCTTCCAGCCTGGCTCTTCCTCGTCCTGTGTGACAGTGGCACTACCTGGCCCTGCTCCAAGACTCAGGTTCCTCGAGCAGCCGCGCCTGCAGGCGCCCGCAGGTGTCCCTCGCTCAGCAGGTCATGCAGCGCGGCCTCACCGAGGGCGGGTTTGGATCCTCCTGAGAGAGACGCGCGGGAGCGGCTCGCCACGGCCACCACTCGGCCAGGGAAGGCAAGGGGAGGTCCCCGGGCAGTGGCGGGTGTAGGGAGCGTCACCACCACGGCCTGCCCTGCTGCCTCCACCCCCACGAGGTCCCCAGGGCTCCGGCCCGAGCTCACCTCGGAGTAGAGGGGCGGCGGGCGGAAGCGGAACTCCTGGATGCAGGCGAAGTAGGGCCCCTCCAGGCTCAGCCGGGGGTCCGGCGGCAGCGGGAAGGGGCTCTGCGTGGCGCCTGCCACCTCTTCCTCTGTCACCACCTCTGAGTACTCGGGAGGCGCTGGAAACACGCGACAGGGTGAGCGGGGCGGCAGGGCCTCAGGCCGGGGTGCTGGGCACCGTGAGAGTCTTTTCTTTTCCTTTTGGTGCTGGGGACGGAGCCCAGGACCTCGGGTGCCAGGCCAGCACCCCGCCACCAGCCCCAGCCCCGCCCCTCCTAGTGAGGGAGCGGCTCTCCAGCTGCCCAGGTGGCCTGGATCTCGCCACCCTCCTGAGTCTCTGGGATGACAGGGGTGTGTCACCGTGCCTGGCCACCAACGCAACTGTTACTGTGAGCATCGAGAGTTTGGGAGCGTGGAGACTGCAGGAGGGCCACGAGGGAGAGGGACCTGGGTGTGGCCCTGTCCACCTAACTGCCCTCTCCCCCAGAGCAGGGCGGGACTCACCCTCGGGGCGCTCGGGCAGGGCCGCGCCAGCCCCCAGTCCAGCAGGAAGCTGGCGCGGCTGCCCACGCTGGAGGAACGGCTGCCAAAGGGGTGCAGGGGCACGGTGCCGATGACCAGCGGCAGCTCTAGGAGCAGCTTGGATGTGCCCGGGATGTCCACGCACACCTGGAGGGACAAGAGCGTGACGGAGGGGTCCCCAGGCCACCTGTCCCCTCCCACAGTGGAAACAGGCCCTGGCCACCGTGCGGGGCAGCCCCTGCCGGCCAGTGGAGGCCCCAGCTTCAGCCTGGGGTGGGGACCCAGCAGGCAGAGCCACCTGGCCCCGGGACGGTCCCTACCTTGAGCGAGTAGCCCACGTGCAGCACGCGGCAGTGCAGGATGGAGGGGCCCACCGGGGGGATCCGCAGCGCCCGGCCCTGCCACTGCGCCCGTTGCCCCGGGCCCACAGCCTCGCCTGCCACGCTGGCCACCACCGAGCGCTTCTGCTTCTGGGCGCCTCTGGCCATGAACGTCTGCGTCTGCACCACGGCCGCCCGCGGCAGCACCGGCCTCGTGGAGCCGTTGTCGATCTCGGCGAAGACCGGGATCACCTCTCCTGCAGGAGCGCGGCCTCAGTCTCCGCCAGCCCCGCACCTGCACCTGCGCCCGCCCCGCACCTGCGCCCACCCCGCACCTGCGCCTGCGCCCGCCCACCTGGCGTGTAGCCCTTGCGCTCGATCTTGGCAGAGAGGGAGACGAGGCCGCGGTTGCAGTACCAGGACCGGGCGACCTTTTCCCGAGCTCCTGCTTGAGGTGCCTGCCCAGGTGGAGAAAAGGGACACGAGTGGGTCATTTTGTACAAACCAGACCCCTGTGGGGCTTCCAAGCGCCCCCAGCTGAGAGACAGAACCTGGGACAGGGTCTGGTTTCTTTTTAATAATCCAGGAACCATCTTTAACATGGAACCAAGAATAGGACTCATAAAACTAAAGATGAAATGAAGAGGCCAGCACCTGGCGCCTAGCCAGCCGCTACAATAGCCAGCCCCGGCTGCTGGGTATTTCACAGACTGGGCACCTGAGGCTCAGAGAGGGCAAGACACTTTCCCAGAGCCACAGAGCAAACTGGTGCAGTGGGATTTGCACTCGGCTCCAATGGGTTCTAACTCACTCCACTCCCTTCCAGGGTCCCCCTGTGAGCCCTGCTTGGTGAAGGGAGAAAGCAGCCAGTGGCGGTCCCCCGGGCCCCTGCCTATCATGCTCCCCTTTCCTCCCACAGGGTAGCCACTCACCAGCAGGGCAGGTGTATTTATGTCCACGGGCTCAATGACAGTGAACACCTTCCTGGTCCGACGTGCTGGGACCCAGGGGCGGTGCAGGGTGGCCTTGATGCAGTAGCGGACACTGCCATGTTTTCCCTCAAAGGATGTCACCAGGGTCCTGGGAGTAGAGGGAAGGGGGTTCAGGGGAGGAGTACAGACACAAGGGTGGGGTGTCTCAAAGACTCAGGGGAAGAGAGACATCCTGGGGGTCCCTTGAAGGAGAGGGCAGTCTGGGTGCACATAGGTTCCCAGCCACCCAGGTGGGAGTCACATGGGGAAAGGGCAGCCCCAGGAGCGGGGGCTTACAGAGGCAGCTGGAAGCTGAAGGGAAACTCGTGGTACCCCGCAGGCAGGGTCGTGGTCTCTCCCGTGTCTGTAGGTACAAGCAAGAGAGGGTGGCTCAGCGGCCACGCGGGGATCCGGATGTCCTGCCGCCGGCCGGGTGGGGGCGTGGGGTCCCAGGCCGGTACCTGGAGAGAGCAGCGTGGCGCGGTGGCTCACGACCTCCACGCGCTCGCTGTAGCTCTGCGTGTACGCCGTGCTGGAGCCCGCGCTGCGGGACTCGGTCCAGTGCACGTGTGCGCGGCCTCGCGCGCGCAGTTTCAGGGTGCCCACGCGCGCCGCGCCCGCCAGCTCCAGCAGCACCCGGCCCGCCACGACCTGGCCGCCGCTGAACACCGGCTCCACGCCCGCGGTCGCGCCGTCCAGCTGCACCGCGAACGCCTTCACCTTGTCAAACAGCATCACGCCCCGGGGCGCGAACCCAGCACGCGCGGACCCTGGCCTCGAACTCCGCGACGCGGAACGCGAGCTAAAGACGCTGCGGTCTCAAGACGCAAACTCTCCCCGCACACACGCACGCGCAGTCACCAATCGGGCAAAAACCCCAGCGCCGGCCGGCGGCGCCGCTTTTATACGGCAGGACTGAGGGTGGAGCCTGAGATGTAAGCCCCGCCCCCGGAAGGGATCCACCAATAGCGCGACGAGAGGCGTGGCCTCGCCCAGGCGTGGAGCAAAACAACAAACGCCCCTGTTCAGCGCCGGGGCTAAGTTCGTGGACCGGTGGTGGCGGGGCGGGGACAATGAAGCATTGAAGCATCCGAAGCCAGTCTCCCGAGGGTCCCGAGAATAAGGACGGGAAACCGAGGCTCAGAGGGAAGGACCCAGGCCTGAGATCAACTAGCAAAGCAGTCTGCCCCTCGGCTTAATCATCAACTGGCTGCCACTTGCAGACGTGACTGGAGACACGTCTAGTCCGAGTTGGGGAGGGGGCCTGTCTCAATCCAGTCCTGTTTCCCCCTCCAGCGCAAAGCGGGTGGGAGAAGGAAGAGGAGAGGCCTGCGTCCACTCGGGGTGTGCTGCCTCCCTCCTCTGATTGGAGTCCTACTCATCCACGTGACCCTATGGAAAGTGACAACCTCTTGGTGCCTCAGTTTCCAATTCTGTAGAGCCAGGAGAAAATCAGTCTCGGCCTCAGAGGGTCGTGCCTGGAACGTCCTGCAACCCCAGCTCGATTCCCTCGAGCGCCTCACTCCCAGATCACCAACAAGCTCCCGGTACTCCGCTCCTCGGTCGCGCCTCGGTGCTTCTGCCTAAACTTCCCAACACCTGACCTTCCCTGCCCGACTTCCGGCCTCTGGTAAACTCCTACCTGCCCCCCAGCCCTTATGCCTGATCCAAGCATCCCCAGCCCCCATACCCCAAAGGAAAGAGCCAAATACAGGGCACACTCAGGCCCCCTCCGGTCCAGGACCACAGGGTGCTCTCGGGGCGGCGTGGCCCTTCTCTCCCTGGGCCTCAGTTTCCCCAGAGAAGAGCCTCGTGGGGAATTTCGCCGGCGGGAATCGTTTCCGTGCAGTCTGCGGGGCGCTGGCGCCCTCTGGTGGCAGCAGGACGCGCTGCTGTTCGAATGAACCCACTACCCTTTTTGTCGCTGGGGCGACACAGAGTCCTCAACCCACCAGTAGAGGGCGGTCATAAACATACAAGGCCCCGCCCCTGCTCTGTCCTGCGGGTCGGAGCAGGCAAGGGGCTGGTGGCGCAGGGATCAGCGTGGGTGGGCTACCTAGAGGAAGGGACGCCGGCTGAGTGGAGGAGCTGGGACCTTCCCCCATGGCCACGTGAAGCTTGGAGGCCACAAGCTCGGGAGGAGGCAGGAGATGAGGTTACTCTGAGGCAACCGGGAGGCTCCTACTGAGCCGGTTTCACAGATGAGCCCCCAGAGGCTCAGAGAGAGGAGGGCCCTCGCTTGAGGTCACACGGTAGTTCCGCCAGCATCGCCCCTCCAGTGTTTAAGGAAACCTCCAACGAATGTCTGGGGCCAGGTGGGCACTGAGGGGTAAAAGCGGCTCCAACATGAGCCGCTGGGGAAGGGAAGTCTCTCGAGGGCCCCTTCCTGCCCCGCCCCCACCACGCTACCCTTCTCGGGTTTCCACTGTAGTTGAGCCGGGGTGGGGGGTGGCTGGGGGACCCTGGCGCTTGGGAGCTTTTGACAAAGCATCTGTTTTACGCAGTACTGTTGGGGGCTATCGTGAGTTTGAGTTGCATCTTGCCTCACCAATTTCACAGACTGGTATAAATGAGGTCTGGCTTTGCCCGGAGCAGCCCAGAGAGGCCGACATCTCTCCTGCAGCCACACAGCAGGGCGCTGGGGGCAAACTCTCTCCTTCCGTAGCCCTGGCCCGCTCCAGACAGGTGTGTGGCCGCGGGGGTGGGCTGATTCAGAGCGCAGTAAGGACACGCCAGAGACCCAAGACTCTCAGGTTGATGTGACCCCACCCTGTCTTCCCTTCACCCCAGAGGCATTTCCACCCGTACCCACAAACACCACCAGATGCCCCACCCCACCCTCGGGAACAGTCCACAGCAGCAGACACTGCAGGGGAAACTGAGGCAGAGGAGCACGTGGGACGGGGCCTTCTTTGAAAATCAAGGACCCCCAGCGCAGGGGTTCCCCACACCCTAGCCAGGGTTGAGAGGGGTCTCCCCCCCGCATAGCCTGTAAGTCAAGGGCACCCAGGCCTGCAACAGGGGGCACCCAGAACCTGGGCAGGAGGTCCCAGGAGCAGGGGTTCCTGTCCACGGTGGGTGGGTGTCCCAGGGGGAAGGTTCAGCTCCTGGGGAGGGGGGTCCCTACTCTTTGAGAAGTATCACCCCATCCAGATTCTCTAAGTCAAAAGGCTCTGGACCCTGGGGAGGGGCGCCCAGCCCTGGGGGTGCGGAGGGTGCCTCACCTCTGAGTAGCAGCTGCCGCCGCCGCAGATACGTCTCGGCGGCCGCGTAGTCGCTGGACACGGCGTTGACGCCCACGCTGCGCCCTTCCAGCCAGTGCGTGGCCGCCCCGCCTCGCGCCGCCACCACGAGCGCCCGCACTCGCAGCGGCGCGGCCACCTCCAGCAGCACCCGGCCACACAGCCGCTCCCCGCCGCGGTACGCGCCGCCCGGGCCTCGCGCCAGCTCCAGGGCGAAGCTGCGCACCGCGCCCAGGCGCATGGTGCGGGCCACGGCGCGCGGCCGGGACGGAGCCCGGGCGCCCGGCGGGGGGCACGGCGCAGGCGCGCAGCGGTTCTCCAGGGTCCCCAGGCGTCCCGGGCGCTGTCTTCTGCGTCTGTTAACTTCTGCTGGCGCCGCGGGCCCTGGGAGGCTCGTCGTCGGCGAACTTCCTGGTCCCCCGCCTCCGCCCCAGTGACGCGCCGGGGCAGCCGCCGGGGACGTGTGGCCCAGTGTCTGTAGACTTTGCCACCCCCGGAGCGAGGCGGGCCGTGTTATTGTAGGGTCGGCAACGATGAGTCAGAAAGCGGCGGGGGCGCCGCCCCGGCCTGCTCCCCCCACAGGCCCTCTCCCTGTCACCTCTTGGCTGTCCCCCAAACACACCAACCTCAAATCTTGCCCCTTGGCCTTTGCACCGGCTGGGTCAGTGCCAGATCCGCTCTCCCACCCACCCCTCCCACAGCCAAATGTCATCCCCGCAGTCCCCAGGCACCTCTGACCTTGTTTATTTCTTCACAGCGTGGCCACCGCTGGCCCAGGGCTTGGCCGCCTGTTCACTGCTCCTCCTCCACCAGACTGCGTGCTCCCCGAGGTTGGGCACCGCACCCCGTTCTCCCCAGGAGCTAACACTGGGCACAAGAGGGGACAGCCCCCTTCCCTTGTAGGACTGTTTCCCAAACCAGTCAACAGGGCTGCTCTGAAGCCTAGGATGGGCCCGTGGGTGCCTTACGGGCCCCTGTGGTTCCCACGGAGGCCCTAACCCAGGCCCAAGCCTTTAGCAAGTTCTGGTTAACCTACTGCCCCCCCACCATACAGATGAGGCAACAGAGGCCCCCAGAGGGACAGCCATTGCTCAGGGGCACCCCGGTGGCAATGCTGGAACCCAGGTCTCAATAGTGTCCTCTGGCCAGGCGTGGTGGCACACGCCTATAATCCCAGCAGCTGGGGAGGCTGAGACAGGAGAATTTCGAGTTCAAAGCCAGCCTCAGCAAAAGTGAGGCCCTAGGGGCTGGGGTTGTGGCTCAGCGGTAGAGCGCTGCCTAGCACGGCGCGGCCCGGGTTCGATCCTCAGCACCACGTAAAAGTAAAGGCATTGTGTACAACTAAAACAAATAAATCAATATTCAAAAAAAGTGAAGCCCTAAGCAACTCAGTGAGACCCTGTCTGTAAATAAAACACAAAAAGGGCTGGGGATGTGGCTTAGTGGTTGAGTGCCCCTGAGTTCAATCCCTGGTCCAAATATAAATAAATAAATAAATAAATAAGTGTCCTCTGGTACCTCCCCAGACTCCTTGTTCCTGGGTCTGAGCTGGTCCTCTGCGAACCTCGCTAGGGCCAGGCTATCTCCTGAGCCAGGCGGCTGATGGCCTTATCAGAAGCTGCCAGGGGCCAGGGCTCCCCCGCCCCCTCCCTGCCTGGGCCAGCATCTGCCACGTCTGTGGCCACACCAGAGACAGCACCCCAAAAACCCAAAGCCTGGAGGGGCCTTTTGATTCTGATTGCGTCTGGAACCCTGTCCACGCACCTGCCCCACAGGATGCCCCCCCCCCCCCCCCCGTCGCCCCGTCCACACCTCCCTCCTGCAGCTTCCCCTGCAGAGTGCCGGCCATCAGGCGGAGCTCATCCCCATGTCCCACAGGCTCCCAGTTGGAATCGTGACTCCACTGCTCCCTGCAGTGTGGCCTTTCTGAGCCTCAGTTTCCCACTCCTGTCCTGGTCAGGTTCTGGTGAAGAGTCACTGTGGTCATTTACAGCATATTCAATGTATACAGCAGGTGCTCAATAAGTGTTCCATGAAAACTGAATACCCTCTCCACCCACGTGACCTGCCCCCTTGGATGGTGGCCCAGGTGGTTCTATCCATCCAAGGTGGAGTAGGCATAGATGTCACCAAGGAGCTGTCCCCCAGTGGAGCTCGGGCCCAGAGGAGGCACTGGGACAGGACAGGCAGGACCCCAGGCTGAGCACGGCCCCCAGGGTGTGGTTCCGGGGCCCAGCCACGAAGACAGAGCGCAACTTGGTGGGTCCTGCTTTATTCAGAACTGGCGAGGACCCCTCCCGCTGCTCCGCACCCACCGGGGGCGTGGGCCGAGTTGAGGGGGCCAGGTGACCAGGGGGTGCTCGGGCTCCCCTGCCTGCTCCTGCGGCCCAGCCCCGCCCTCACCCGGGCAGTGGGGGCCGATCCTCTGAGCCCAACTCAGCCTCGGCTTCTTGAACTACAAGAGGCGACACTGTACAGGGCTTCCTGGACGGCGTGGAGACGGCGGCCACACGATGGCCAAGATTTAGGGGTCTGGTGGCGGGCAGAGCCGTCACCCGCAGTCTGAGGGGGCCACTGGCGGCCACCGGCACGGCGGGCTCTGGGCGGCCTGGTCCGGGAGGCAGGCACCGGGCCGGGGCGGCAGGGGCGGCGGGGGCGGGCGCATGGCTTGGGCGATGAGGCTGGGCAGGGCCTGCAGGGAGGCGCCCAGCGCGTCCAGGCGGCTTTCCAGGGCGGCCAGGCGGGCCTCGAGTTCCTCGTGCTGGGCGTGCAGCTCGGACACCAGGTCATACATGACGTTCTGGGTCTGCGGAGAGAGGAGAGGCTGAGCGGCGGAGGGACACACGGGGGCAGCTGGGGGACCCAGCGCGGGCGACCTCTGGCTGGAGCCCAGGGGTGGCGGGGGCCGGCATGAACGTCACGCACCCCTGAGCCAGGGGACCTGGAGGGCCCGGGAAGGGTGGCCGCAGCCGGAGCTGCCCCGGGGGTGACCTGGACACATGCAGCCACAGGGGGCCTCAGCGGTGCGCCCAGACCTGGAGGAGGGGCTGGGCTGGGGACAGGGGAGGCTCAGGACCAGGGTCTGAGGGGAACATGACGGTCCCGGCCTAGCTGTGAACTAACACCCTGCTCCACCTTGATCTGGGGAGGGGGCAGGGGTCTGACGAGATTGGTGACCATTCCAAGGATCACCGGTCAGGGACGTGACAGCTGGGACAATTAGTGTTTCCGCAGCTGGCGGGGCGTCTCCCGCACCTCTGAAGCTTCACCACGACCCAGAGGGCGGCTCCGGTTTGCAGGGGCAGGGGAGGGGGACCACCCAGCGACAGTCTCAGGTGCAGATGCCACTCTGACCAACAGGTGGCGCCAGAACACCGCCCCGTGGCTCTGACCGCGCACACCCGACCGGCATCCCTGGGAAGCTTGTCCCCGTGGGTCCCCTCCACCTCCGCACCCCTGGGTGAGAGGGTGACATCTGCGGGCTCCTGCACTGGCATCCAGCCATGGCCGGTTCTTTGGGGGCTCTCTTGGAGGACAGTAAACCTCAGAGTAAACCCCCTTAAATTTAGGATTTACATTCTATTTTTGTTAAGAGAAAACTATTAAATTAGCCATAAAGCCGGGCGCGGTGGCGCACGCCTGTAATCCCAGCACTTTGGGAGGCTAAAGCAGGAGGATCGCAAGTTCAAAGCCAGCCTCAGCAATGGCGAGGCACTTAGCAACTCAGTGAGACCCTGTCTCTAAATAAAATACAAAAAGGGCCAGGGATGTGGCCCAGTGGTCGAGTGCCCCTGAGTTCAATCCCTGGTACCACCAAAAAAAAAAAAAAAAAAAAAAAAAAAAAAAAAAAATTAGCCATAAATCTTGGACACCATTCAGATTTAATCTCCTGAAGCAGGAGAACCACCTGAGCCCAGGAGTTCAAGGCCAGCCTGGGCGACATGGTGAGACCCCATTTCAAAAACCAAACCGCACCAAAATGTCCTATTGAAGAATATCTTAACTTCATTAAATTTTTTAAAATTAGAAACTCACATAATCTAATCCAATGAAAGACTTACTTCAAAGAAGGCTTTGCTGAATGTCTTTGTGAGGACTGTATGGGTGTGAGGAAGGGTGTGCCAGTCCTTTAAAATCCGAATTTCAACGCGGGGGGGCGAGGCTCATGGGCACAGCCCCTGCTCCCCTGCGCAAGGCCAGGGGTTCCATCCCCAATGCCACAGAAATTAAAATTAAACTAATTTTTGAAGTAATAATGTTAGTATCTGAGACAGGTTTCCTGCTTTGTTGCCCACGCTGGCCTCAAACACCTGAACTCCAGGGATCCTCCTGCCTCGGCCTCCCGGGAGGGAGCGGGAGCCCAGGCACACCCACCCTGCCCGGCACATCTAACCCAGCTGCCAGTGTTCACAAGTAAAGCTCTCGCGCGCACAGGGAGATTTCTGGCGTCTCTCTTACTTCGCAGCTGCAGTGGACCCCGGTCCCCGGCGAGCGCTGTCCCTCCCGTCCCCATAGGCCCTCAGCCCCTCACCTTGGCCAGCTCGGCCAGCGTGTTGGCCTGGTCATTCAGCTTCCCTTGTTCGATCTTCACACTCCGGAGCCTGGGGAGACACGGGCGGGTGAGTGGGCACAGTGGCAGCTGCAGTGGGGGGGGGTCCTTCATGCACCCACCTGCGGTGGCCTTGTGGGACATGCACTGGGGTCTGCAGGGCTGTCTGCAGGACCGGCCCAACCAGGACCCTCCCAAGACCCAGGGGATCCCCACCCAACCCACAGGGCGGACACGCACCCTGCCTGTCCCTGAGGTGGGCTGGCACCCCGGGGCCGCCCCATCGCCACCATGCACCCAGGCCCCGCCGCCCGAGCCTCCGCAGAGACTTACTTTTGAGCCCTGGCAGGACCGCAGAGCAGGAGAGAACCACAGGCAACTTGAATCTCAGCACGGCTCAGCGCCGTGCCCGCCCTGCCCGCCCCCGCCCGCACCACCCAGGGCCACGCTGGGGTCCCGATGGCAGAGGGGCTGGTCTCGCTCTGCAGGAGGGGCCCAGCCTTGAGGCTCAGGGCCAGCCCCTCTGGAAGGGGCCTGTCCTCCCTCCCCCCCCCTCGGCAGTATCCCCGCGGTCCTGGCCGGGCGGCCTCACTGTGCCTACGGCAGGCCCTGGCCCTGCAGATGGCGTTTCACCCGGAACAGCTGAGGTCCAGAGGGCAGAGCCGCTGCCCAGCGCCAGGTACCCCCGGCAGGATTCGAACCCACACCTGCCCCTTGGTCTCTGTGCCCTGGGCCCTGGAGAGCTGCCGCCCATGGGGACAGCTGCTGTGTGTGCTCACCTCTTCCCACTGTCCCTTCTGTGCTGAGTCAGCCCAGGGACCACGTCAGGTGGGGCTCACCCCCACACCCAGCCCCAGTACCTCCGAGCCCAGCCTCTGTAGCCCCCCATCAGGAGACGCCCAGGGAGCCCCAGTCCAGAGACGCCGAGGTGGAAAGACACCCCAGGCCCGGAGTTCAGGGCCAGGTGCTGGGGAGCCCCGGGAAGGCAGGAGTTTCCCGGCAGGCCTCTCACGGGGAACACACTGTTCCCTGTTTAGGGTGAACCATGTTCCCCCCCAAATTATCCTCACTCCCAGTACCTTAAAATGTGACCAAATAGGAAATAGGGTCTTTGCACATGTTCTTAGTGAAGATGAGGTCATTAGGGTGGCCCTAATCTGTTGTGACGGATGTCCTTATAGGAAGGGGAGGGGCTGGGGGAGCTCAGCGGAGGAGCACTTGTCTAGCATGCACGAGGCCCTGGGCTCCGTCCCCAGCACCACAGGAAAACAGCAAAATAAACAAAGACCCCTCCCATGGTAGCCAAGTGCTGTGCCCCGTGCCTGTCGTCCCATCTACTCAGAGGACTGAGGAAGGAGGATCCCTTGAGTCTAGGAGTTCAAGGCCAGCCTGGACAACATAGCAAGACCCTGTCTCAAACAAAAACAAAAACAAAAGTCTTACCACAGTCATGTGAAAAGGGACTGTTGTCATAGAAATCAGTCCAATGGTAACAGTAAACACAATAAATGTAAATGGACTAAACTCTAGTTAAAAAAACAAGGATGTCCTGGGTTGGGCACCCCCCCACACACACACACAAAAAAGGCAGGGACGTAAAGGGCATGAGGAAGCCTCAGGGGTGACAGATATGTTCATATCTTGGCCGTGGTGATCGTGTCATGGTGATGGTGTACATATATGAAAACCAACAAAATTGGGGGGAGAAGGGAAGGCAGAGGGGATAGTTAATGGGTTTAATCCCCAGCAAAATAAATGAATAAATAATGGGTACAGGAGGAATAACTTGTAATATTCAGTAATGTGTCAACACAGCTAGTCAAGGGGCTTTTGAAAGTTCACAACACAAATAAATAACATATACTTTGAGACAGGCTCTTGCTATGTTGCCCAGGCTGGCCTTGAACTCCTGGGCTCGAGTGATCCTCCCGAGGAGCTGGGACCACAGATGAGAACCACCAGGCTCAGCGAGGACATGATAAGCACTTGAAGAGATGGGTATAAAATCACCTTGATCCGATCCTCACACATATACACACACCTGGAAACATCACACTGTGCCCCATGGGTATGTACAATTATCATGTCAAAGTTATGAAAATATGTAAAAGCCAGGTGTGGTGCTTATAATCCCAGCAACTTGGGAGGCTGAGGCAAAAGGATCGCAAGTTGGAGGCCAGCCTCAGCAACTCAGTGGGACTGTCTCTCAACACAGAAAAATAAGGCATGGGGATGTGGCTCAGCGGTAAAGTGCCCCTGGGTCCAATCCCCAGAACCAAGAAATAAAACTAACTAAATAAATAACATTGCCTTCATTGTTCCTTTTTGTTTTCTTTTAAAGTTGAGACCACACGTGTTGTTCACATGTTCTTCTAGTGAACAGCACAGTGATTAGCGTGACAGTCTGTGGGTCAAATCCAGCTAGCTGCGTGTCCCAGAAAGTAAGGTTTTCTTGGAAACATTCACTTCCCTGCCTCTCCGATATAGCAGCAGAAATGACAGCAGGACAGAGACCATCTGGCCGCAAAGGCTGAAATATTTACTACTTGGCCCTTTACGTGGAAAACGCCCTCCCTGGCTACCTTTCAGATTCACCTGAGGAACTCACGTTCAGGGTGTACCCAAGACACTACTGTAACTGATATTAGAAGTGGTCTGTGGGTTTTTTTTTTTTTTTTTAAGCTCCCCAAGTGACTCTAATGAGTGGCCCAGGATGAAACCCACTTGATTAAATGATTCCTGGGGCAAAGGGACAACAGAAGAAATGACATAGTTTCTAATTATCCCACACAACCTCACAGATCAGATCACACAAGCTTCCTGGGAGGCAAAGCAAAGAGGGAAAGTAGCTTCAAAGGCAAAGCGTCAAACCATTCTGGTTATCCCAGAGCATGAAGTCTGCCCCCTTCACTTATAATGGGTGGCTTCCTCGACTCATCTGAGGCGACTGTCGTGGCTGGTGCCTGGCCCATCGCCTGCCCCCTGACCATCTTCTCATCCCCCCCAGCACAGGAATGGCAGGTCCCAACCAACTGACCACCTGGCCTGGAGGGGGCCCGTGATGAGGCCACCCTGAGCTGCCTGGCCTGGCCCTTGGCCTCCTCCTGGTGGCCACCGTGGCCTCCAGGCCAGGCAGCCTCGGAAACGGGAGCTGGAAAGTGCCGACTTACTGATGGATGGCTTGGAGGAACTTACGCTGGTGTCTCCGAGCCCGGGCCTGGTCTGGCTTCTTGGCCAGCCTGGTGTGTTTGTAGATGAGCCACGTCTCCCTGAGAACGTTAGCAGCGGCGTTTTTTACCTGGGGCCAGAAAAAGAAGTTTCTCAGGGTAGGGACACAACCAGGGAAGGTTCTAGAAACCTCCAGACACCGCCCAGGACTGCAGTCCCTGCACCGTGAGGCTTGCGGTCCACACGGAGAGGGGGCAGGGGGCGTGTCTGACACCCAGCGGTCCCCCTGCCACGCCCCCCCACGTCCTTGGGCCACACTGGGGAAACCTTGGCGCAGTGCATTCGCCGAGGTGACGGCGCTGGGTGTTTTCCTACTAGCAGTGGAGCCCAGGGCCCTCTGCCAGGGAGATGGTCCCCAGCTCTTTTTTACTTATGTTTTGAATCAGGGTCTCACAAAACAGTGGCTAGCCGTCCTCCTGCCTTGGCCTCTGAGTAGCTGGATTTCCCAGCGTGGGTCACCCGCTGCTGAGGCCATCCCCACTTTCTGTGGGGGAGACTGAGGCACAGAAGGTCACCCCGCAACCTGGCCAGGGCAGAGAGCACAGAGGGCACCAGGGCAGGTCCCAGGATCCCTGCTTCCCGGTCTGGCCTGGCTGGGCACACGGGTGGCTCCCTAGGGCCACCGCCTTGTGTCCCCGTGCACGGGTGTCAGCGAGCACACGGGGCAGGGCCCAGCAGTCTCCACCCAGGCAGGGCCGGCACTCCGGTGCCAGGCCGCGCGGTGCGGGCAAGGCGGGGGTCTCTGGCGGCGAGGAGGGCAGGTGCGCGGCCAGGGCTGGGCTCACCCGCTTGGTGAGCTGCGTGTCCATCATGAAGTTGTGCACGTGCTTTTCAGCCTTGGTGAGCTCCAGCTTGCGGGCCACCACGGCCACCACGAGCGCCGTGCAGCCAGCCCCCTGCAGGCAGAGCGAGGGGCGGGTCAGCCTCAGCCCCAGGTCGCCGCCGCCCCCCAGGCGCCTGCTTGGTGCCACCCTCCCGCGGCTGCGATGGCGGCGGATTCCCCTCCGGGAGCCCCGCTGCCCGGCACGGGGACAGGGAGCCCAGGAATGGGCTCGTCCTGTCCCCAGTCACTCGTTCTTATCCCCTCCGGGCAGAAGAAGACCCCCGGACCCGAGACCCCGACGAGAAAGGGGCAAGAGCCAGCCTCTGGCCCCCAGGCCACACGCCCCCAGGGCGGAGGATCTGGAAGCCTGTGCTAAGGCCTGGGGTCTTGGGCAGGGGGCGCACGGAGGGACAGTAACGAGGCCGCCAACAGGGTCAGAGGGGACAGGCTGGGCTCAGGGCATTTCCACAGGGGAAAGGCAGAGGGGCTCCACTCCGGTGGTCGGGGGGCCTCGCCTGTGCCCCCCCCCACTTGCTCAGGGCAGCCAGGGAGACCAGAAGGGCAAGGCTGATGGGAGGGGGACAGGGAAGAGGGACACAGGAGCGGTGAGCAGGGGGGAAGTTCTGCCACTGAGAAGCAGGGAACAGGGGACCCCAGACACCAAGGGGTGTCCTAGGCCCAGGGAGGCAAGTGGTCAGGGTGGCTGAGGTGGTAGGAGGCCTCGGTGACTCGGCCACCAGCTGCTTCCGCCTGCTGCCGCTCAGTCACAGGCTGGAAGCAGGGAAAGGGCCAGTCTTGGACCCTGAGGGTGGGGGCCAGGATGGCCTGATGTCTCTCTAGGGACAGAAGGACACATTCATGGGAAGGAGCAGGGAAGGACCAGGACATTGTCAAAAAAGTCCTGGATGGGTTTGAATACCAACATGCCAAGCCTGGGTGGGTGGGCACAGAGGCAGCAGGGGCTCCCTCCCTGGGGTCCTTGGCCACCATGAGGGTCTAGAGAGGATCCAGAAGCCTGTTCTCAGGAAAATCCCTGTTAACAGGGAAAAAGCAACTTGCTGGCAAACTCTGGAATATTATGTAGCCAGAACAAAAGACAACTGAGGGATCCATGGGTGCTTCATAGATACAGTCTAGACATAGTGTCGGCCAATCAACGCCAGCTTTCTGAAGGCCAGGCTGGGCTGCCCTGAGGCTTAAGAACAAGCAGCTCATAGATGGTGCTGGAAATTGGAGTCTGTGAGGCAGGGAGCAGGAGGAGCTGCGCTTGGGTGAGGACGGAAGGGGAAAGGGCTGACAGGAGAGGGAGGAAAAGGAGCCTGGCTGAAGCGTCAGGGCGTGGCCTCAGGTGACACCTAAGGCTGCATGGAAGAGGCATAAGGCCCTAGCTTCCATGCCCACCACCAAAACCCCCAAAACCCACCACATAGACCCGAGTGTGAGCAGTTCCCTGTGCATCGGGGGCAAGGGCAGGTGGCAGGGTGGAGACAGAACTTTCCAGAGGGAGCCGCGGTCGACAGCCGCGTCCACTAAGGGAACGCGGCTTCTCCACTTCACGGGGCCCCTCCGGGTCTGAAGTCCTCCTGTGCCAGCTGCTTGGTGAGGGGCTTCCCCTTGACTCCGGGATGAAGTGAAGTAAAACATCCGCGAACGCACGCGGAGCCGGTTAGCAGGAGGGGCTGAGTCAGCTCCGCGGGCGGCCAGCAGGGGGCGAGCGGATCAGGGAGTGGGGAGGGGCCGACCAGAGCGGGCGGGCGGCGGGGGCGGGGGCGGAGGAAGGAAGAGCGCTCAGGGAGGAGATGAAAGAAACTTGGCGAAAAAGAAGGTTCCAGAAGGAGGAGATGATAGAAAGGAAACTGGTGATGGAATTGGGGAAAAGAGAAGGCTCCCGACGTCCAAGGACGCCCACAGCCACGAAGGCGGATTTGAGAAGTCTCGAGAGAGCCAGGGTGCTGCTGGGCCCGCGTCCACAGATGAGCCTCACGGGCGAGGGCCCACACAGGGCTTGGGCTTCCTGAAAGTCAGCCAAGCATGGGGGGACAGGGCCGTGACCTCTAGACACTGATGGGTCATCCACGGTTCCAAGCATAAATGAGCTGAGTTTTCCTAACAAGCAGATAAAGTGGCACAGAACAAGCTGGGGAGACCAAGCCCAGAAATCTCAAGTTCCTTGCCTTGGATCCAAGGCTATGAATAAACTGGGCTATGGAGAATAAGGGGCAATGATGACACTGTGCTCAGAGTGGACCGCTGCTCCTGTTGGGAGCTACACATCCAGAGCTGGAAGAACCCAATAAGAGACCCAGGAGGCCCCGGGTGCAGATTTCACAGGACAGGACAGGGAAGGAGCCGGGTGGAGGAGGGTGGGCTGGCGGCAGCAGCATGCGGCCCTTACAGCCCTCAAGGTGGGGCGCTCCCGTCAGAGGCGCAGGCGAGGGCGAGGAGCTGGAGCGGGCATCTCCAGGCTCTGCCGACGCCAGCTCGCCCTTACCATGATGCCGGTGAGCAGGCACACGCCCTTCCCGCAGTAGGTGTGGGGCACCATGTCACCGTAGCCAATGGACAGGAAGGTGATGGAGATGAGCCACATCGCGCCCAGGAAGTTGCTGGTCACTTCTTGCTTGTCGTGGTACCTAGAGGAGCGGGGGTGGGGGGGCTCCATCAGTTCACGACGGTGTCCCCGCCTCCATCACACCCCCTGGGCAGGGCTGGGGCTTCAGGGCCCTGTGCCCACCATGCCCACTGGCCACCAGGGGCCACTGACCTTGGCCACAGGGAGTGGATCAGTCAGGGGGGTGTGGCTGGTGCTGGGGCAGGAGGCAAGGGCACCCACACCCTCCCTCCCTCCCCTCCCTCCCCCTTGCCGGACACTCAAGCTGCTGACCCAGCCCTGGTGACAGGACAAACAAGGGCCCAGGTGAGGGTCAGTCACCTACACGTGTCCACACATGGCACACAATCCTTCTCCCAAGGACAGACACACACAGACAGGGACACAGGTGGCTGAGGGTGCCAGAAGCAGCAAGGAGTGAAGGCAAGGATTTAGGTCAGACACCAGGAAGAACTTCCTTAGCCAGTGAGGACCCAAAGAAGGAGGACTATTGGACAGGCCAGAGGATGGAGCCCAGGACGTAAGAGAAAGAAAGCCAATATGCAGAGGGTGGCAAATACGCCCAAACCCAGGGTCTTGGGTTTGAGAAGAAGCGGGCAGGTCACTTGGCACAGGGGAGAGGCCTGGGTAGCCTAGTCTGGTATCCAGGGGAACAATCCCCAAGATCTTGGAAAGGACACAACTTTGTCCCGTCTTAGCCAGGCCTGGGGCCCCAGCCGCAGGTGTTGACTCGGGTCCAGGCGGGGGTTGGCTCTCTGGGCCGGGAGCAGCGGAGACCCTGCGCATCCTGACGCCCCGGGGCAGCTCTGGGTGTCCAGTCCCACCTGACAAGGCTCCTGTCAGGGAGGTCAGGGCCCTTCCCAGCTGGCCCTGGCCTTCCCAGGTCACCAGAAGCCGAGGCTGGCCGGGGCAATTCAAGTCAGCAGCCAGTTGGGGGTAGGAGACGCCCGGCCAGCGCTGGCAGGGGCAGCTGTGTCCTGGGGAGGGAAGGAGGCGGAGGCTCCCAAAGGGGAGAGAGGGGATGGGGCCCCCTGATCAGCCGTTGAGGGGTCTCTGTCCCCCTGGGGCTTAGAGGTTTTTCAGGGCCCCTCCAATCTGGGCTTCTAGGCTGCTCACGAGGTGGGGGTCAGAGTCAGAACCCCATCTTACACAGAGGCATCTGAGTCCCAAACTGCCTCAGCCTCAACCCCGGGGAACCAGCACCCCAGCCCCAGGAGCCAGGAGGGTGGGTGGCGGAGGCAGGGGAGGCCAGGCCCGCTGGGGCGGTGGCCGCACAGACCCCGGGACAGAGGCGGAGCATGCAGGAGGTGGTGGGGGCGCGAGGCAGGGGGCAAGCGGCTTTGCTGGGCTCAGAATTTAGGATTGGCTGCCCTCGGGCCCTGCCCCGTCCCCACCCTCACCTGGGGAGGGGCCTGCAGGGACCCAACTTGGACCTCAGGGACATCTGACCAGGGGCCACCCCAGACCTACTCCTGACCCCACCCCTGCCCCTGATGGGGGTGATGGGCTCTGGGAACTGGCACGGGGACATCATGGGGTACCAAAAGACCCCCCACAATGACTCCCAAATGGTAAATGTAGGTCCGCAGAGGAGCTGGCCCGGCCACTGTGAACCAGGGTGAGGTCCGAGAGGGGACGGCAGAGGGGCAGAGTGACAGGGCGAGGATGGGGGGGGGCGCGGGTGAGCCGCCTAGGATCCGGCCAAGGCTGTCCCCAGCTAGGCATAAGCAGGGAGGCCCTCTCTTGGATAAGGAAGCCCCGGGGCAAGTCCTGTCGCTCCTCAGAGACTCAGTTTCGTCATCTGTAAGTTGGGTTGATGGCCTGCCACCTTCCGGGGCTGTCCGGAACAAACCCCACGGAAGCCCTGAAGGCTGGGTGACCCCAGACGCGCTAAGCGCCCAGGAGGCGACTCCAGGGCTGCCCAGACAGAGCTTCCCTAAGCGCCGACCCTCAGGCGGAGACCAGGACCCCAGGCCCGGAGAAGATGCCGCCAGCCAGCGCGGGGCTGAGGCCGCTCCTCGGGTCAGTGCCCGCGGCCACGCTGACCCTCCTGCTCCCCTCGGTTCTTGGCAGCTAATCTTAAATTCCCAGCCCCGGGGCCGGGCCGCGCCGGGCTGCAGCTCTGAGCGCGCGGGCGGGACTCACATGTTCTCCCTACAGTCCGGCAGGGTGGGCAGAGGGGAGAAGGAAAGCCGGTTAACCGTGGGGGAGGGGAACAAGGGCATGAGGGGGTGTCCCTGTCCCGCTGCGACCCGCCGCCTCTGCCACCCTGGCCAGAGGTCCCGGAGCGCGGAGGCGCGGGAGCCCTGCGGAGGGAGGTGGGGAGAGCGGGCCCCGCCCACGCCGGGGGAGGAGCCAAGGGTGGCCCGGCCCCTGGCTGGGATGAAGGTCCTCAGGGATGCGCACTGGGACCACAAACTGAGGACAGGGGGCACGACGGGGCCTTGGGGAAGGGGCAGCAATGGAAATGCTGGCGTGGGGGTCGGGGGTCCAAGGTCACGGGAGCCGCGGATGGGCATGGGGACGGTGGGCGGGGGCCCCCAGCCCTCCCCTCGGCCTGCCGGCCGCGCACCTCTCACAGACGCGCACGGTCCAGGCCGCGATGATCCAGGAGGAGATGCTGAAGACGAGCAGCACGGTGCCCGGGCAGATGGTCATGAGCGTCTTCATGACGAAGCGCGTGTTGAAGGTGATCTTGTTGAGCGCGCCGATGCTGCGGCTCGAGGCGTCCGTGAAGATCTTGCTGTGCAGCAGCATCACGCGGCCCAGCAGGTAGAGGCGGAGGAACATCGGGATGGACAGCAGCACGTCCACGTCGGCCTCGGCCACCGACGGCGCGTACGTGAAGGCCAGCCGAGCCGTCCACGTGAAGCGGTAGTGGCCGGGCACCGGGTGGATGGCGCACACGGCCAGCTCCAGCGAGATGAGGAAGACGCGCTCGCAGGTCATGGCGATGCGCCAGTCATCCGCCCCGTTGTCCACCATGAACAGCTGCGAGAGCGGATGCGACGAGGGCGGTGGGTCCCCAATTCGCACCCGGGTCCCACCCCCGAAGAGCGGCCTTGTCAGGACACTCCACCCAGCCTCAGATTTCCCAAGAAAAGTCAGAAGTGCGGCCTCAGAGGAGACTCCCTAGTTCTCAGCGCTGGCCAGATTCCAACTCAACATCAGATGGGCCGGGCACGCCTGTAACCCCAGCGGCTGGGAGGCTGAGGCAGGAGGATCCCGAGTTCAAAGCCAGCCTCAGCAAAAAGCGAGTCGCTAAGCAACTCAGCGAGACCCTGTCTCTAAATAAAAAATAAAAAGGGCTGGGGACGTGGCTCAGTGGTTAAGCACCCCTGGGTTCAATCCCTGGTACTAAAGCAAAAATACGTAGAGACCTCCTCTAATAAGACTGGAGTGTTGAATAAGAGAGAAGGAAACAGGGGTGACACGTGAACACACGCAAAACCACAGGTGGACGTGGCGACAGAACAGCCATTTATAAGGCAAGAAGCGAGGTCCCAGGGAAACGAGCCCTGCTGGCCCCTTGATCTTGAACTTCTCGCCTCCAAGAACTGTGAGAAGACAAATCTCTTTCGTTGTGGTATTTTACTTAGGGCAGCCCCAGCGAACTCACATAGATTTTATCGACTTATTAATATTGTGTGGTTCTATTTATATGAAATGCCCAGAAGGGGTGAATCCAGAGACAGAGGGCATTTGCATGACTGCCAGGGGCCAGGGAGGGGATGGGGAGGGACTGCTGATGGGGAGGGGGTCTCTTTTGGGATTTTGGAAATGTTCTGGAGCTAGATAGAAGTCACAGTTACATAACATTGCAAATGCCACTGAATTGTTCCCCTTTAGAATGATTACAGTCATATTATATGAATTTTACCTCATTAAAAAATATCTAGTGGGATGCGGTGGTGCACACCTACAATCCTAGCTACATGGGAGGCTGAGGCAGGAGGATCACAAGTTTGAGGCCAGCCTCAGCAACTTAGCGAGGCATTAAGCAACTTAGCAAGACCCTGTCTTAAAGTAAAAACATAAAAAGGACTGGGGATGTGGCTCAGTGGTAGACTACACGCCTAGCATACACAAGACACTGGATTCAATTCCCAACAGTGACAAAATAAAATAAAAAATAAAATAAAACAGGAGCAAGGCAGGGGGGTGTGGCTCAGTGGCAGAGAGTTTGCCTGGCATGTGTGAAGCCCTGGGTTCCATCCACAACACCAGAAAGAAAAAGAGAAAGAAAGACAGACTGGTGTCCTTATGAAGAGGGGAAACTGGAGACTGGGGGTGTGGTTCCATGGCGGAGCACCGGGCCCTGGGTTTGATTCCCAGTACTGCCAAGAGGGAGGGGGCATTTAGGCAGAGACGTGCACACAGAGAAAAATGCCATGTGGGCCTCCAGATCAGTGACGCATCTATAAGCCAAGCGCACCAAGAACTGCTGCAGGCAGCACCAGAAGCCAGGAACGGTCTGGAACGGATCCTCCCACAGACCTAAGCAGCAGCCAGCCCTGCTGAAGCCTTGATCTTGAACTTTCAGCCTCCAGGACTGTGAGAGAGCGCTTCCTTGTTGAAGGCACTCAGTGGTGGGTCTCTGTGACGGCCCCCTGGGCTCATCAACACAGAGTTGCATCCTTTCACTAGGATGGAACGACTTTCTGTTGTACAAAGGCACTACAATTTGTTTTGTTTATCCATTCATTCACTGAGGGACCTTGTTTGTTTGTTTGTCTTTTTCTTTAGTACCAGGGATTGAACTCTGGGGCACTCGACCACTGAGCCACATCCTCAGCCCTATTTTGTATTTTTATTTAGATACAGGGTCTCACTGAGTTGCTTAGTGCATCACTTTTGCTGAGGCTGGCTCTGACCTCACGATCCTCCTACCCCAGCCTCTGGAGCCATTGGGATTTCACTGAGAGAAATTTATACATCGTCTCTACTTTCTGCCTGTTGTGAAAGATGTTGTTATACACATTTGGGTGGATGTTTGTCTTTGTTTTTCTCTGGGGTGAACCTAGGAGGGGGATTGTTAGGGGCCAGGGTAACCTCCTGGTTAGCTAGAATCAGCCCTCCACCGCGGAGTTCCACATCACGTAGTCACCCACCCACGGACTGAAATATTTTGAAGAAAAAAAAAAAAAATCCCATCTGTACTGACTTTTTCTTGTCGTGATTCCCTAAACAATATACTGCCTGAGCACTGATGTTGTATTAGGTGTCCCAAGCCATCTAGAGATGATTTAAAGTCCAAAGGAAGCCGGGCACGGTGGCGCACGCCTGTAATCCCAGCACTTGGGAGGCTGAGGCAGGAGGATCGCGAGTTCAAAGCCAGCCTCAGCAATGGCGAGGCACTTAGCAACTCAGTGAGACCCTGTCTCTAATAACAACCAAAAAAAAGGGCTGGGGATGTGGCCCAGTGGTCGAGTGCCTCTGAGTTCAATCCCCAGCACAAAAAAAAAAAAAAAAAAAAAAAGTCCAAAGGAGGTCATCTGCAGGAACTCGAGTGTCCTGGGATCTAGGTATCTCTGGGGTCCTGGAACCAATCCTGCAGGGCTACCAAGGGCTGGTTGTATGTGAGGAACTGCCAGACACCTGTCCCCAACCCCGAGCCCCCAGAGACACCTGCGCATGGCACAGAGAGGGGTTTCCTACTCGCAACTTCTGCCAGCCTGAGGCTCCTGGGGGGCGGGGGTCTGAGGTGAGGGCAGGAGCCCAGGCCGGTGCCGCCTCCCCAGGCGCCAAGCCGGGATCTCCCCTGGTCCGGATCTGGGTGAATGCCACAAACAGGAGGGTGGCTCCCGGGCACACAGTGACGCTTCCTATGGGGGGGACGTCGGGTGCATCCCACTAGGAAACAGAGCCTGTTTCCAGGGCTGAGAAACCTCAGAAGCCACCAGGGCCGTGAAGATCACTGTGTCCCAGAGCCCGGCCCGCCTCTCCCCCGCCCTCTCCCCCCTGCTCTGGTCTGGAGGGGAGCAATGAGGGTGAGGGAGGAGAGGCGGTGTGGGGGGCTTCCGAGTGACGCGCAGGGTGACTCTTCACGGAGAACTTTGTCAAGGAGACTATTTGTCCTTTTGTGTCCTGGGGAGCTGGGGTCCCAGCTGGGCTGACGGGGGACTCCAGGGTCCAGGGTGAGGCCCGCCCTGTCCGGGGCGGCACTGACCTGGATCTCCCGGGCGTGGTAGAGCACGACGAGGCCCAGCAGGACGGCGGTGGACAGGCTGATGAGGCATTTCAGGGCGAACGAGTAGAGAGAGTCCTGGGGAGAGGGGGGCGCTGGGGAGGGCTCCCGGCACCGCCCGGCAGGCCAGGCCCCGAGACGGCGGCTGGCCAGAGGGGCTCCCCCGGTGCCGCTGGCCTCACCCCCGAGCTGCCTGTGCTGGCCTGGCCTCGCCTGGGTCCAGGGCCCCGTGGTGTCGAGGCCTGCTGGAACACGGCCTGGCGCCCCCATGTGCAAGGTCTGGCCCCCAGGCACAAGGCCCTGGTTTCTCTGTGTCCTCGCACACGCTTGGTGGCCCGAGACGACGCACAGGGCCAGGCCGGCCACACAGCAGCCCCCAGCCCAGGCCTCCTCCGGGCCCTCCCCACTCAGGACCAGCACAGGGAGGGCTGCGGCCCAGGCTCCCTCCCGCCGCCCCCCGCTGCCCCCGGGGTGGGCACCGCATTTCCTGCCCGCCTCTCCTGGGGCAGCTGCAGCCCCAGCTCCGCACCCACAGGGCCCGGCGCCTGGGCCAGGGCTGTGCCTACCTTGGTGTACACCCCCCAGGACAGCTCGGTCTCCGTCACCATGACGACGATGCCAAACATGCCGAAGATGAGGGCGTAGTCGCTGAGACGCTTCCGCTTCTCAAAGAGGGCCCTGCGGTGGCCCAGGCGGTGGCCCACAGTCGGGGTCTTCCCAGGGCCCCTCCGCCTGCCTGCTTCGTCGTCGTCGTCGTCCTCCTCCTCCTCCTGGTCCTGGGGCTGACCCCGGGGGCTGCCAGGCGACAGCCGGGAGGGCTCGCTCTTGGCCACCACCACCTGGGGGCCCGGGCTGTGCGGGGGCTGCGGGGGGCGGCCTGCTTCAGGGTCCGGGGGGTCTCGGCCCAGAACACCTGGCCCGCTGCCCAGCGGCCGCCCCACGCTACCATTGTAGCTGTGGCCGTTCATGACCACCTGGGTGCCGGGGCTGGACTCCCTGTAGGCCGCCAGGGGCCCGGCATGGCTCGGTGGCTGGGCTCCTGAGCTGACCTGCGGAGAGCAGAGGCACTCGGTCACAGGAAGGCCTTGGCGACTGACTGGAGGAACAGGGATCAGCACCGCCCTTGCAGAACATTCTAGGACACAGCCACCTTGGGAGGCCCAATGCTGACACGTGGGTCTCCACCCAGAAACATCTGAGTTAGCCTGTGGCCTCCCAGCTTGGACCCCCGCCCACCCAGTGCCGGCATTTGCTAAACCAAACTCCTTACCATGGCCGAGAGGCCCTCTGTGGCCGAGCTCCCACCCCTCCCCTGCCCAGGCCCGCCCCCTTCCAGCCACGCTGGCCTCCCATGATTCCATCCCAGCAATCCTGCCTCTGAGCCTTCGCAGGGGCTGTGCCCTGTGCCTGGAACACCCTTCCACCAGACCCTGGCCTGCCGAATTTCTCTGTCTCCAAGGACCCAGCGTAATGCCAGCATGCAGCGGGCACTTGGCGAGCACTTGCTGGCTGCTGTGGGGCGGCACTGCCCGGCAGGATCCCGGGAGCGAGGCGCAGCGGACAGGGAGGACGTGGTTCTGATCCGGGTCGGCCCCTGGACGTTTGGATGGTGCCTCTGGTTCCTCCCCCCAGACTCGCCAAAGGCCTGGGCATGGTCATGGGCTCAGGTTGTGGCTGGGGTACACCAGAGACCAAGGCCGTGGCCACAGAGACCCTGAGGCCCCTCCCTCGGCAGGTCCCGAGCCTCCGGATTGCAGGACCAAATCGTGGTCCAGATTTAGTTCTAGGATCCCAGAATCGGTTCTTCAGGGCCTCATAAGACGTGCTCGGCCTGGCCTCGAGACGGGGCCAGCCTCCGCGTCCCTCCAGGTTACTGAGGAGGAGACCGTCGGATCCCATGGCAATGTTTTGTGGTGTCCCATGTGAGCACAGTGACCGAGATGGCGATGACGTGGGCATCTTCATCAGGGCCCTGAGGAGACTGTCCAGAGTCTCCTGGGTCCAGACCCACCAGACCCTCCCAGCCCTGCCCCCATCCCACACCCTCCGCAGCACACCCTGCTGCCGCCTGGCCGGGGTTTGCTGAGCATCTACTACGTGCCGTGCCGTGCTTCCTTCTTCATGCAGACACCCTCCCTAATCCTCACAGTGCACCCGAGAAGGGGGTCCTGGACGGGCCAGTGCCAGGGATGCGGTCCCTGAGGCACAGTGCTGTGAAGGGTCAGGTTTTGGCCTCGGCTGGCACGAGCTGGAGCTCCTCTAGATGCCAGGCCTGGGACAGGGACGTGGGCAGCAGCTGTCCCCACTCCCACTGGAGTGGCCGGTATCGAGACCATCAGCCCAGGACACGCCGCGATGAGCCAGTCTGCTTGGGGAGACGGAGCCACCGTGGCCGCCACGCACCACAGTCCACTCGTGCCCTGCCCAGCTGCCCCACACGGCGTCTGTCCCCTCCTCCAGGTATCTATCTCCAGAAGCTGGTGCCACCCCTTGTGGCCAGCCGACCCGAAAGAGCCCGTCCCTGCCTCCACCCACCCTCCGTGGCCCCCAGCCCAGCACTCACAGCTGGCCTCCTGCGCCCCTCGCGCCAGGGCTCGCGGCTCCGGGCCGAGCCTCCCAGCCCTGCTCTCTGCACAGAGGCCACCGCCTCCCTGCGGGCAGCGGCTCATCCGGGGCCCTAGATCCTGCCTTCCCTTGAGGGCGGGGCACAGAGACCCCGGTGCCCTTCCACCATCCCCTGCAGGTGCGGAAGGTCCCCACCCAGGGTGGGGAGCAGGGTGGCAGGAGGGGCGGGCAGCCTGGCAGACAGGACCCGAGGGAGCGGGGGCCAGCAGAGGGCCACTGCGAACGACCTTCCAAACGCACCGATGAAGAGGCAATTTGGGATGTGACTCAGCCGCCCGACGCCCGGGCCAAGTTCAGCGGTGTATCTGCCATGTCCCTCCTCGCCTGGCAGCCGCGTCCTAAGGTGCCCTGGGCAGGGAGGGGGTGGGGAGGAGGGGACAGATGACAGGTGGCTTCTGAGAGGGCAGAGGGTGGAGGGGGCTTTCCCTGGGCCCCTATATGGACAAGTGCCAGGGCTCTCACTGTGTTTCAAGCCCTTGATCAGAAAGATCACATTTCATCCCTACTGCCACCCAGCAGGGCAGGTGACATTCCTCTTCCCATTCTACAGATGAGGTACAAAGCTCAGAGAGGTTGAGCACACTGCCCAAGGACACACAGCCAGGAAGGGCAGGGACAAGGGCGCCATCCAGAGGCGTCAGGATCTGTCACGGGAAGAGGGAGTCAGCCTGGCCTCGCCCTGGAGGAACCGCAGCTGGGAGCCCGGCGGGTGGTGAGGCCAGACCTCTTCCCTGGCCTCAGATGAAGCGAAGGACAGAGTGCCTTTTCAGAGAGTCCCCCTGCAAAAAGGGGTAGTGCATTTCTACAGGCTGGGAAGGCCAGAGGGCCCTGGGGACAAGAGGCCCTCCCTCTGCCCAGGTATCCTTTCCCCTCCGCAGGGCTACCTGGACACCCAGAGGCCCAGAAACACCTCTGAAACACCAGCCAAGGTTTGGAAATATGAAAGGGTATTTTTTTCCCCTTTGTTTTTGTTTTCGTGGTACTGGGGATTGAACCCAGGGGTGCTCTAGCACTGAGCCACAGCCCCAACCCTGCTTTTATAAAATTTTTTTGAGACAGGGTTTTGCTAAGTTGCACAGGCTGGCCTCAAACCTGTAATCCTCCTGCCTCAGCCTCCGAAACCTCTGGGATTAGAGGCATGTGGAGCCACAGCCAAGCAAGGGTGTGTGTTTCTAGTTCAAGGCCCCAGTTTCGCCACAGAGGGTCGGAGGGTCCTCATAAGGTAGGAACACCCTGCGGACTGCACTTGGATTTGAGCACGCTGGGCATTTAACAATTGTTGAATGTGTCTGGCCACAACACCTTTGTTCCCTGAAGGCTGGGATAGGGGAGCCCACAACATGCCAGGAGACACACAGAGTTGAGGGCAGCTGGCAGGCCAGGGGGGCCCAGGAGGGCTCTTGAGAAAAGCAGGGAGCAGAGGCGCTGGCCCTACCTAAAGGCATGAGGGAAGACAGGGGAAGCCAGCGGCCCGCACAGGCCCTTTTGCAAATGATGGGTGGGTTGCCGCAGCTGCCCAGGGGACCCTCAGGTGCCCCTACTAAGGGGTGAAGTCATTGCTCCTCCTGAAATGCCTCTTCTTTAAGGCACCCCAATAGTGCTCACCCCCCACACCTGGTGCCCACAGGGAGTAAGAGACACCTCTTCTCATTCTTAAGAACTGGACCAGGAGGTGTCCCCTGCTCATGCGCCAGTCCTCGGAGTGGGGCCCCCACCCCCACCCCAGTGTTTCCAAAGAGCAAGAGCCACACGCGGCAGTAACTTCCAGGACGCACAGGCCTGTTTCAGTCCCCAGCCAGGGCAGCCCCAAGGCTGCATGTCCCTGTGTTGGGTGAGGAAGTACCCCAAGGACCCCCTCAGCACTCTCTGGACCCTAACTCTGCAAGGTGGGCAGGCTCAAGCTGACCCCCTGCCCTGGGGCATGGGCACCTGGGAGCTGTGCAGTAGGTGCTGGCTGCCAGCCCGCTCCCCATCACCACCGCCAGGAACCTGCCCGCTAGCCCGCAGGGGGCACTCAGCCTGCCCTGCCCTCCTTGAGGCTGCCACCCGGGTCGCGCTCCTGTCCCATCCGTCTCCACCAGCATCTTTGCTGGGCCCCCTGCCTCTGGCATTCACATCTGCTGCCACACCTTCCAGGACAGCAGGGGCAGTGCCCTGGGCTGGGTAGGGGACCTGTCTGTCCAGGCAGAACTGGGAGACTGGGGCTCGCTGACCCTTTGCAAAGCATGCCAACCCTTGGACCTAGGCGCCAGCCGTGGTGAGGGGCTCCTCCTTCCCGTCCCCACATCATCGCGGCTCGCTGTCACCCCTGCAAGCTCCCCACCTCCAACGTGTATCTGTCGAGTTGGGAGACTCGGCTCTGCGCCCTCCAGCGCACCGGCCCGGCTCTCCAGGACGGGGGTCCCAACTCTCCCCTCACTCCGCAGAGCGCACACTCGTCCCCTCCTCCTCGCGTCCCCTGGCCTCCAGAGCCCGCCCAGACCCTTCCTCCTGGCCCTTACCCCAAACCGTGTCCCCTTCTGGGACCTGGCTCCCTCCCTGGGTGCCCGGGGCTGCAGACCCTGGACCCTCCCGCCTCCCCTAGAGTCCCACTGGGTACCTGAGGACGACGGTGGGTGGACGAGGCTGGCGGGGAGAGGGTCCCGCGCGGCCGTGCACCCCCAGGCAGAGGCCGGGGCCGGGGCCGCGGCCGGGACGGGCAGCAGCGGGCGGGCGCGGGGCCCCGGGGCGGCGGGGCCGGGGGCGGCAGCGGCCGGCGCATCCCCCGCCGCCCAGTCTGCGGGCCCGGCCGGGGGGGGCGAACGCCCGCCCCAGCCTGGAGAGGAGGGGGCGGTGCGACGCGAGCGGCGCCGCCGATTGGCCGATCCACTTTGGCCCCGCCCCCGACGACCCCGCTAGCCCCGCCCACATTTAAAGATCCCACATTCCGGGGCGCCCTTCTCCCCCTCGGCTCGTGGTTGGTGGCCAAGTTCGCACTCTCGCCCCGCGTCCTGTAAGAGGCCTTGGCAGAACCACAATCCCCGCTCGCCACAGCCTTGGAACCTCCTAGCCACCCGTTTCCGAAAATGGGTCCCCTAATTTCTGGGCCCCTCAAATCTTGGCGTGCCTGGGGGGCATCCGCCGCTCGCACCAGCTGGGTGGACAAGTTTGCAGTGACGCCCCCTCCCCAAACGTGGTCGGCTCTGCGTAGAGGGGTGGGGGCAGGATGTGGGCAAGTAGGGGGTGCCTAGAAGCCGGCATCTGTGGGGGGCTTCCGGGGTGTCTGAGGTGGGGGGGTGCCCGGTTGGAGGACACCTTCTCTGGGAGGGGATATGCCTCCCCTCACCTCAGGCTCTCACTCCTAGACCCCAACACCTATGCCCAGGATGGCAGGCAGCAGGAGCCCCCACAGAGCTGGGATCACCAAGTTGGGGGTCCCCCAAACAGTGCTTCTTCCCCTGGCACCCAGGTTGGCGTTCATTCATTTTTTTTTTTTTTTTTTTTTTTTTTTGTGGTATCGGGGATTGAACCCAGAGGCACTCAACCACTGGGCCACATCCCCAGCTCTTTTTTTGTATTTTATTAGAGACAGGGTCTCACTGAGTTGCTAAGTGCTTTGCTATTGCTGAGGCTGGCTTTGAACTTGCAATCCTCCTGCCTCAGCCTCCCAAGTGCTGGGATTACAGGCGTGAGCCACCGTCTGGCTCGGTACCCTAGCCTGGGGGCTCCCTGGGGGCAGCAGCCCTGTCCTCCCCTCTCCCCACACACCCCCCATCTGTTTTCCTAGAGCTCTAGGTGGGAACATCTGATTGTAGTTGTCACTGCCTGGGGCCAGTCGTGTCTCCTCTGGAGTTCTCAGCAAACAGCTGGACTGCGAGAAGGAAGGAGGGCACGCGGGCTGGGCGCTGGGCAGGAGGTGGCAGGTGGGCAGCTGATGGGACCGAGACTGAGCAGGACCTGGTGTGGTGTCAGGGCCCAGGGTGGCAGATGGGCCCTGTTCTCTCCTCTCTAGACTCTGTTCTGGCCACCCTGAGGTAGTGACAGTGTTCAGGGCTGTGACAGGAAATGGAGGCCCTGGTGGTCCCTGCCATGTCCACATAGATGGCCTGGATGAGTGCCCCCGGGGTAAGGACAAAAACAAACAAAAACCCGAGAGTGCCTGGGGACCTCAGAGGGACAGATTCTCAGCTGTGCTGAGGCAAGTCCCTCCCCCTCCTGAATAGCTGCTCCCTGCCAGGCCCCGGGGTCCCCCTCCCTCCCCGTCCCCCTCCAGCCCTCTGCACTCTGCGCCCCTGCCGGGAGGGTGTGGGGGCCTTCTAAAGCACACTATTGAGAGCGCCCACAGCTCCCCAGGGATCAAGAACACGCCCTGCCCTGCGCTCCAGGCCCGATGCAGCCCCTGCCCAGGTCCCTGCTCCGCGGGCAGCATTCACTGTGCCCACGGCGGAGGCTGCCCCACCTGCCTGCGTGGGCTGCGGCGCTCAGTGTCTTTCAGGCTGGCGTGTAAACATGCCGAGGTTCACAAGAGCATCAGTCACACCCCTCGCGGGGGCCCCTCCATCCCTCTGGCCCTGCCCAGGCCCCCCAGCCTCTGCGCCCACCTTCTCCCTTTGGAAAAAGTCCTCTTTTCCCCTTTGGGCCGCTCCAGGGGACAAACTTGGGACAGTGGTGCTGGTCATCTACTGAGATGGCCCATGGGACTCCTGCTCCTTGGAGACAAGGCTGGCCGTGGATGCGGGTGGGGCCCTGGCGTGGCCTACTGGGGCTCCGTTCCTGGCAGAGCCTCCCATCAGCCTGTGGTTGCACCCAAGGAGCCTGCAAATGAGCTTGTAGTCGGCCAGCGCCCCTGGGACTCACGCCCCGGGAAATGGCCGTGCGCGCTGGCTGAGTCCTCCGCTCACAGGCAGGGGCTGCAGGAGGCAGCAGAACAGGAAGTCCTTCCCCCGGGGCCAGCAATCCCTGGGCAGTGGCTGAGGGTGTGGGTGCAGGAGGCTGGGAGGCCCTCCCAGGACCTAAGGGACCCAGAGGCAGCAGCCTGAGCAGGCGGGGCCCTGGCCGCCTCCCGCCTCCAGCCCCCACTCCTGTGTCTCCACTGCAATCCTGCACCTCCCCAGCAGCCTGGAGGGAGGCTGGGCCCAGTGAGCAGGGCAGGGCCAAGGCAGGGCCAGCGTCCCCTCCCCTCTCCGCATTCACCCATTCATTTATTTCCCTCTGGCCATTCCTTCCTACATTCATGTGTCCACTCAGACCCTGGTGCTGGGGACAGAGTCCAGACGATGCAAACCCTGTTTCCCAGAGGAGGGGGACAATCCTCTCCAAATAAGGAAAGAAAACTAAGAATTCCGGAGCGCCATGGTGCAACTCCAATCAGAAACTTGCCTGGTGTGGCCCTGGGTTCCATCTGTAGCACCGCCAGGACAAACAAAAAGAATTCAGGGAGCCGGGCGCAGTGGCGCACGCCTGTAATCCCAGCACTTGGGAGGCTGAGGCAGGAGGATCGCCAGTTCAAAGCCAGCCTCAGCAATGGCGAGGCACTTAGCAACTTAGTAAGACCCTGTCTCTAATAAAATACAAAAAAGGGCTGGGGATGTGGCCCAGTGGTCGAGTGCCCCTGAGTTCAATCCCTGGTACCAAAAAAAAAAACAAAAAAAAAAAAAAAAAAAAAAAAAACAAAAGAATTTCAGGGCTCAGGCAGGGGGATGGCAAGTTCAAAGCCAGCCTCAGCAACTTAGCAAGGCCCTAAGCAACTCAGCAAGACCTGTCTCTAAATTTTAAAAAATGGAAAAAGGGCTGGGGATGTGGCTCAAAGCCCTGGGTTCAACCCCAGGTACAAAAAAAAAAAAAAAAAAAAATTTCAGATAATCAGATAGACAAAAGCACTGGGAAGAGATCCAATAAAGGGAAATAGGACAGGGGCTGAGACAGCCCTTCAAAGAGCTGGGAGATGGGTAGGCCCTGGGGGCACTCAGGGGGGTGTACTGGAGGGAGAAGGAGACTAACAGGATGGAAGCAGGGGCAAGCAAAGCAGACAGTCCCAGGACCGGCCGGAGTCCCGCGTGCAGGGCAGGGTGGGGTGACTGAGCAGAGCCACCGTGGAGAGCTTGGCCCCCTTGGGCTCCTGTAGACTGCAGGGCAGGAAGGGGAGAAGGCTGGCCAGGGGGTCCCAGAGGCCTTGTTCCCGGGTCTCCTGGGATTTAGGAACCTGGGCTTCCTTCTGTCAGCATTTATGAAGCGCTTTCTGTATGCAGAAATGGGCCTGTACTCAGATGGGGACATTGTGGTGACAAAGATACACAAAGAGTCACTAAATACACAGGACCCTGCAGCCAGGAGGAAAGGAGGTGAGAGGGTGGGGGCTGTGCTTGGTGCTGGAGGAAGAGGCCTGGGGATGACAGGCAGGCAGGGAGGCCGTGCCACCAGAAGCCAGGAGTTCCCACAAAGCATCTAAGGCTGTCAGAGAGCTCCGAGGCCCTGGTCCCTGCCCAGATACCAAGGTCCCCTCCTTCCTCACACTCAGGCTGGGATGCACCAGGTCCCTCTCCCTCACCCTCTTGGTGGCCCCTGCCTGGCCACCTGCCCTGCATTTTCCTGTATGGCTGCACTGGTTTGAAAAATTCAAGCCCTCCCCCCAGAAGAACCTCAGAATGTGACCTTATTTGGAAATAGGGTCTTCACAGATGTCGTCAAATTAAGATGAGGTCATACTGGATTAGGGTGGCCCCTCATCTAATGATCGGCGGCTGCACAAGAAGGCTGTGTGTAGACACACAGACACAGGAAGAAGGCCAGGCCACAGTCTGAGGCACAGCATGCAGTCCAGTCCCGAGAGGAGAGGCGGGAAGGGGCAGGAAGGATCCTCCTTGGATCTCTTCAGAAGGAAATGTGACCCGGTGACACCTTGATTTTAGACTCTGGGCCTCCAGAACTGTGAGAGAACCAATTTTTGGTGTTTTAAGCCACGAGGTTGTGGTCATTTGTTATAGCAGCCACAGAACACTCATACAGTGGCAGTAGGCAAGGTACCTGAAACTCCCTGAACCTCAATTCCTCAGCAAGGCAAGGAGGCCTCTTGGAGAGCAGAGGGTAAGGAGTTAATCCCCATCAAACATCCCAGGCACACAGCAAGTGCTCAATGGATGCTTGCAGCTGGTACTGGCCTAATTCCTACTTGGACTATCTCAAAAGGGACTCCTGGCCTGACTCCACCAGACCCCCAGAAAGATCTTTCTTGGTTGCAAATTGCGTCATGTTCTTCTAATTCTGTGAGCTCGGTGACCCGCCCAGGCCCCTGTGGCCTGGACAGTTCGACCTCCACACAGCTCCAGCCTCCGCTGCCAGCAACCTCCTCCATTCCCCTCCTGGCTCAGAGACCGCCTCCCCCAGGAAGTGCTCCCGGTGTGCCCCAGGCCCCACAGACCCTGCTCGTCCCTCCCTGTGGTCCCCTGACCTACAGCAGAAGCCTGGTCCCAGTGTGCACCCCAGCCCACCCCCGGAACCCACCAGCTCTCTTTGTCCTGGAATTCCAGACCCCTATTCTGTTCCTGCTCAGCTAACGCCGCCAGATGCCTCTCCAGCCACCGCTCTGACCTCCTGCCACTTCCACTCTTGCCTCGACGGCCCCCACCTTCCACAGCAGTCATGGGAGCTTCTGAAAATCCTAACTCACATCAGCCCTCTCCCCTGCTCACACACCCTCCATGGCTCCCCATTACTCTGTCGTCACCTCAGCCCCAGAATTCCTCATCGATTAGCCCCTGCCTGCCAGCTTCTCTGCCTTCATCTCCCTCCACTCTCCCCTGTGATCATTCTGTTCTAGCCACAGTTACTTTCTCAGTGTTCCCCAAACACGCCAAGCTTGTTCCCACCTCAGGACCTTTGCACATGCTGTTCTCTCTGCTGGGTCTGCTATTCCTCTACCTCTCACTTGGGTGGTTCATCCTCTTCTTCATGGTCATCTCCCCAGAGAGGCCCCTCTGTCCACCTACAGGGAACCTTGCCCTTCCCCTTAAAGAAGCTCTTTTGTGCATCTTCGGGGGACTCCCTTGGTCATTCTCAAACACCACCATGTTTCATTTTCCTGCCAACACATGTCACTTTCTTAACTGATGCCCCCATGAAATTCCACAAGGACTGACCTGGACCTGTCTTGGTCCTTACTATGTCCCCAGTGCCCATCCCAGGGCCTGGCACTCGTGAGCCAGCTGCTCAGCATTTGCTGATTACTGACTGGCCACACCATCCCCACGGGGAGCTCACCGATGACCCCATGTCCCTCAGTGTCCGCAAGGCAGAGGACTCAGCCAGCCAGTGGAGGCTGTGGGGGCCTTTGCACCTGGTTCAACTCCATTTTTTCCTAGCTGTGTGACCCTGGGTGAGCCACCCAGCCCCTCTGAGCAAGTAGAAAGTGACTGGGGGTGGGGCTCTAGAAAGCGATCATTGCTAATACTTTTAATGTTATATTGTCCTCATTGTTATTATTATTTCAAAGGTTGGCAATCCCCTCAGTTATCAGTCTTTCTCTCCAACCCTGGGCCACCCCCACCCCCGAAAGGTGACCGAGGCTGGCCCCACTCACCCTGAGGTGCAGGGTTCTCCTCACTGGGCTGCTGCCTGGGGCCTTCAGTCCTGCCGGGTGACAGCCCAGCTGCTGGGCGCTGCAGCTGCTGTCCTCTCAAGACCTGGAAGGAGCAGAGATGGGGTGTGGGGTAAAGGCGGGGCCCCAGGGCAGTGGTACGTGGCTGGTCCCAGGCCACAGTGAGCAGATTTGTGCCCCATGACTCCAGGTGGCACGCTAGGTCACCTTGGAAGTTTTAAGGAAACTTAACATCAGTGGCTTTGTCTCTCCAGGGGGGCCTTGGGCGAGCCCTGGGAGCTGTTGCCCCACCCCACCCAGGGCTGCCGCCTGGAGGACACGCCTCTCTCCACTGGCTGCTGGACACTGAGTGCTCCCGGCCTTCCCCAGGCTGCTCCGTCCCCGCCGGGCCCTCCACGGTTCCCTTCCACGTTCTGTTGGGAGGGGCTGATTTGAGGAAGATGGAGGGGAGACACAGCCAAGAACTTCCCTGTCTCCGCTGTGCTTTCTCTCACCAGGATCTGGGGTGGGGGCAAGGGCCTCCTGGATGGCTCAGGGGCCTCCGCTTCCAGCTAAGGGGGCCTTGGAGTTGACGCTGGCCCAGGAGGGCAGCAGGGTGGCCCAAGGTCGCCCCTCAGCTCTGAGCTCTGTCCTGCTTGGCTCAGAGAGCTTAGCTCACTCGTCTGCAGCCCCCCACCTCAGGGACTGCCTTTGACAAGGTCTTGGGCATCCTGAAGAGGCTGAGGGAGAGGGGCTGGGGCTGGGGACAAAGGAGGAAGAGACCAGAGAACCAAGGGACAGCCGGGTCGGGGCTCCTCAGCTCGGACTGGGTCTCCAGCTGATGGGGAGCCGTGGTGAATGAGATCCTAAGGACTATGCCTAGATCCAGGCCCCCAGAAGGGCCCTCACACCCCACCCTCAGGGCTGGACGCAGGAAGCAGAGCACCCAGAGAGAGCCCACCCGCAGCGTTCTAGGGTTAGTGAATCTAACCCCAAACCTGCTCTGCCCCTGCCCAGCTGGGTGACCTTGGGCAAGTGGTAACCCTCTCTGGGCCTCAGTCCTCCTTCCTCCTATAAATGAGGGTAGGGGGAGTTAGAGGAAAGACCAGCCGCCGGAGCTCTGAGGTTGGGGGTTCCCTCCCACTCCGCAGCGGAGGGAATCCCCACCACGCACTGGGGAAGGAGCGGGACTGCTGGGAGGAGGAGGAGGAGAGGGTAAGGGGGTCAGCCCCCCGGCAACGGAGGATGCCCCGGCCTGGTAAGTCCCCAGGTCCCCCCTCTCATCCCACGGGGGTAGGTCTCTGCATCCCCAGACCCGGGAGTAGGAGCCCCCTCCTCCCGGAGATATGGGGGTGGGGTCTGGGGCAGCCACAAGGCTGTGTTAAGGGGGACAAGGGAAGGGACCTCGCTCCCTTCCGCAGCTCCCCTTTGGACTGCCCCAGGCGGACAAGTCCCTGACCTATTCGCCCGCCGAGGAGTTGGGGGACGCCGCCGGGACCCCCCGCCCTGGACTGCCCCCCACTGCCCACTCACCGGCCAGAGGCGGCCGCAGCAGCCGGAGCCCGGCGCCGGCCCGAGCGCGAAGCCAAGTGCACGGCCGGGCAAGGGCGTGTGAGGGAGGGTGTGCGCGCGCCGCCGCAGAGCGGCCCCCTCCCCGCCGACCTGCGCCCCGCCCCGCCGCCCGGGGAGGGGGCTGACCCCGCCGGGGAGGCGAGGGAGGGAGGAGCCGCGCCGGGCGCTCTCGGCCGCGCTTTTCCAGAGGGGGCCGAGGAGGGAATCCCCCTCCGCGTCTCGCCCGAGCCCACCCCGCTCAGGGGCGTGACAGCCAATCTCGGAGGACGCCCCGAGCGCGGGGAGGCCTGCTGCGGCTGCCGGCTGGAGGCCGCACGCCGTCCAAACGGGGAAACTGAGGCCAGCGGGGAAGCCCCAGGCCCGGCCGTCGCCCCGGCAGCGAGGGACGCGGCTGCCCCGCACTCCGGGGCCGGGTCTCCAGTACCCCGGGAAGGAGCCCAGCCAGCGAGAGGGCTCCAGGCAGGGCAGGAAGCGCTGGCTCTGGGGACTGGGGAGGGTCCAGGGCGAGACTAGCGGCTCTGGGCAGCTGGTGACGTGGTCCTGGCTGGAAGGTCCCAGTGAGAAAGGGGGAGTCCAGGTGGCCGGAAAACAAACAACAGGAAACTTCTACGTCTCATGTTTGGGTCGGGGATGTGTCCCCTCCCCCAATTCACCCGCCGGATTGCGGACCCCTCTGCGCCTGAATGCCAGAAGCCCGGGCGACAGAATTGTGAAGGTCACTCCGCCAAATTAGATCAATGCGGCTCCTGGGGTCTGGATCACTGGGGGATGGCCCGGGGAACCCAGAGGAAACCCCTTCGGTGACCTTGGCCCTGCCCAAACCCCTTTCTGAGCCTCAGTTTCCCTCTAGTCAAAGGACAGCGCCCACCTCCAGGGTCTCCCCAGCTGAGACTGTGGGGCCGCCGGCTACGTCTGGCTGTTTTCCTCCTCCAGATGCCACCCCCACCCCCAAGAAAGCCTGGCACCCTCCCAAGCCATCCCTTGCAGCCCCCTCCCCATTTCTGAACCCCCACCCACCTTCTGCCGCGGTCTGGGGCGGGGGGCATTCCTCTTGGGAGCTGAGAGGCTTCTACAAACCTCCATCCTTCCCCCCACTTTCCTTCCATATATTCTAAAAATAGTCCTCCCCCCTCCTCAGTCCCCCGGCTGGGAGCCTGTCGTGAAAGGTACTGCGTTCCCCCCGCAGGGCCCCGGGATTACGCGGCGCGGGCGGGGCTGGGGGACTCGGACAGCGAGAGGGGAGGAGGCTGGGAGCGAACCCCTCTCCCATTGTGCCGAGTGAGACGCGCTCGGTGGCAGCCGCCAGCATAACCCTGGCCGTGTGTGCAGGGAATGAGAACAAAGGGGAGGGGGGACTCTAGGGTCGGCTTCGTGCAGGCAGAGAGCTTGGGGTCTGCAGGAGCGGGAAGACCTCCGTGTGGGCTACTTCCCGCCTCCCATGGCTTGTGCTCTGGTCAAATAAGAAAGTCAGGAGGCAGCATAACAAGGGCTCCCATCATCGAGGGGTCCTCTGCAGACCCTGAGACCTTATGAAGCCCCTGATCCCCCCCCCCATCCCAAAGCTGGTCTAGTCTCTGCCATCCCCCTACAGCCTCTTCTCCCTGACACAGATTTGTTCTCACCCATGTGACAGGTCACATCCCTGTCCTGCAAAGTGCCTTTCCCTCCCCCTCCCTCTTTCCTGAACCGAGAGGACCCTGACTTCTCCCAGGCCCAGCGTTGGGTTCCTCTTCCCGGGGCGCCTCTTGCCCGCCCTGAGCTGTAACCCCAGCCCACCCAGTGCACTCCGGCCACGCCCAGCATCTTTTTGAACCTGTCCAGCCTGAACCTTTGCCATCTGCTCTCCCTCGGCCTTGATCCCCTTCCCCTGCTGCCCTCACCTCCTATCCCTACCCTCTGTCCTCTTTCTGCGCTTGGTCCAAGGTCACCTCCCGCCTAGAAGCCTCCCTTCTCAGGGCACCTCACCCTGATTTACTCTCCTCACTGCTCTGGACTCCTGGTGTGACCTGCACGCTCACTCATCTTGTACTTCCCCTAGGGCAACAAAGAGCTAAGTGCCCCTTGGACTCGGCCGCTGGTCAGAGGACACTGCTCCAGACCCACACCACCCCAGGGGTCACCCTGCTCTGAACAAGGAAGTGCTGTCCAGAGAGGTGCTAGAAAGTGCCTTTGGGACAGAACACAGAAGATCCACCACAGCCCCCAGCTGCGGCAGGGATGTCTCCTTGGGCAGCAAAATTAGAGTCAGATGGCCACACGTTCCCCACCCCGACTGCTAAGCCATTTCCAAAATAACATGCCACTGGGGAAGGGACCCACAGGAAGTGAGTTCTTCACCTCATGAGGCAAAACCAGGCTGGAGGTGAAAACTGTTCCAACGGCAAATAAGTAGGAACAGCAAAGATGAAAAATGTGTTGGGGGGGCTGCCCTTTCCTCTCTTACTACTTTTCCTAATGTTTTATTATGAAGCCAAAGGGAAGGATAAAAGGAAAATTGCTTTGTTAAAGGGGACAAAGACCCAGAGAGGGTATGTGCCCCCATGAGACCAATGGCTCAGTTGTCTTCTGAAATGTAACACTCACTCCCTAGAGCACCTACTACGTGCCATGTACTTATATAACCAGAGGATGGGCGGGGGTGGGTGTGTGGGGAGGCGGCCAAAAGCAGAGAACCCTGGAGATCTCGAGGTGCTGTCCTCTGGGCTGGGCAGGGCCCTGGGGAGCGCAGGATTAGAAGGTGCCTAGAGGTGTGTATGGGTGCCACGCCTTTGCGCATTTCCATGGCTGGCCGGGACTGGACTTCAGGCTGGAGTTCAAGGCCAACACGAGGGGAGGGCACCCCGCGTGCAGGGCGGTGGGGTGTCAGGGACGCAGGAGACAAAGGCGGCTCCCCCAGGATTCCCTAGGCGTTTAGAAAAACAACCTAAGGGTCGCCAGAGAAGGTACAGGACATGGAATGGGACACACATAATAAACGACTCGTTTATCTGAAAATCAGATTTAAATGGGTGCTCAGTATTTTATTTTCTAAATCTGAAAATTAAACCGACATCCAAGGTACTTTCTGCCACAGAGACTCCCCCACAACCCGTCACCCCTGCAGGCCAAGGTGCTGGGGGCGCGGAGAGTACCTCTCCCCGCCCCCACGCCCCTCCCTTCGCTCCTCCAACCCCAAAGTCCCCCTTCGTGGGTCTCTTTGTTCCTCTCACATTGTTCCCATCCCTCCTCTCAGCGCTCGGGCTCCCCTCCCCCTCCGCGTTCTCTCCTCGCACCCTCCCCGGCCCCCCACCCGAGGCTCGCCCTTCCCCTACACCCCGCGCCCCACGTCCCCATCCATCGCGTTTCCCCCACCGCCCCTTATCCGGCATCCACCTCGCCTCCTCCCTTCCCGCACAGTCGCCTCCTTTGCCTCTCCCGACCGCCCCCAGGGCGCACCAAGGGGAACCCCGGCCGTCGGCTCCGAGCCGCGCGCAGGCGCAGAGTCACCCGGCTTCCCCGAGGCCGACGCCGCCCCCGCACTGCGGCCCGCGCGCCCAGTTGTCAAGGCGACGGCGGGGGCTGGAGCGGGAACCTCGGGAAGACCCCGCTCCTCCGCCACCCCCTCGGCAAACCCCACTCCGGTTTGAGCCGGTTTCCCCACCCCGCCCCCAGAGCGCACTGCGGCTGGAAAGGATTCCCCGGCCCCCAGGGCGTAGGGGAGCGTGGGTGGAGGTGAATCAACGCATGCGCGCCGAGCCAGCGCGCGAAGGGAAAGCCCAGACGCGTGAGGCAAGCACTCCCGACGCAGGCGCAGTGCGCACCCGGCGGCCCCGCGGCCCCGCCCGGTCGTCCTGGCAACGCGCGCGGGGAGGGCTGGGAATGCACGGAACTCCCCTCTCACGCCCCCTCCTGGAGCGGGGATTCCCAGTTGCCAGCGCGCAGGCGCAGGCCCGGGATTCCACAGGGGCGGGGCCGGAGCGAGAAGGGGCTTTTCTGTCAAAAGGAACAAAGACACCAGCACTGTCTTTTTGTCTGAGGGCTCAAGGCGACGCTCTTGGCGCCTGTCCCGAGTTTCAGCTTCATTCTGGTCCCTTCACACGTCTCCGGGAGATCATGCCTCGCGCAGCTCCCGCACGCTCCCGATGCGCCAAGGCGCCCGGTCGTCCCGGTGAAGCCCCACTCCATTCCCGGATGAGGCCGGCGCTCCCGCTAGGCTTCTTCCAACAGGTTAATCACCACTGACCCCCGACCTTCCCCCATCCCCCGCCACGAGGATCCCTACGGAGTCATGCGGGAGGTTGCTTCGCCAAGACCCTCTTTAGGGCACGCTCTTCCCAGGCACCAGCTCAAGGATTCTCAAGATAGCCTGGGGCCCCATTTTATAGGGGAGAAAACTGAGGCTTACACCATTAAGGTCTGAGATAGTAGAAGAGGTGGAGATGGGATTCGAACCCAGGCCTCCATTTGTGGGGCGTTATCTGGACCTGTTTTCTGGCTAAGGCAGCTGCACCCATTAATAACTGTGTCCCAGGAATCTGATGCTGCTGTCACGTGCTCAGCCGGGCGTGGCTGGTACAGTCCCAGCTCCCCATACGGGGAGCCTCTTCCTGGGCGCCCCCTGCTAGGTACTGTCTCCTCCACTCCCCTTAATCCTCACTGAGGCTTCCTGGGGCTTTTCCTGCATAGCCCCCAAACCCTGAAGTCCTGGTTCTATCTGTGTTGGGTGGTTCTTTCCTATAGTGGTGGGGGGAACCTGGGCCAACAGCATGCTGGGCAGGTGATCCACCTCTGGGCTGCAGCTCCAGTCCTGCTGGGTAGCTTTTGATCATCGCACTGCCACATAGTCTTCAGCTACACCCAATTACTAATGGCGCCCTTCCCTTGATCAGAAGAGTTGCGACTGCCAGGCCTCTGTGAGTATGGTTCCTTCTGCATTTCTGTCCCTTCCCTGATGAAGAACTCCCAGGCATCCTTTAGGTCCCTCCTCCTTCAGGCCTTCCCTACTTCTGGGCAGAGGCTAGCCCACTTCACCCCAGCCCTGACCCTCTAAGCTGGGTCCCCATCTGTGGGGACCTGCATCTCTCCTGATGGGAGGAACCAACAGGGCAAAGGCCTGGAGGGAAACAGAACTGCTGTTCTGGAGACTCTGAGGTCAAGGAGCAGTGGGTACAGGTAGGGTCTCGCCTAGACGGGAGCCCTAAGAGCAACCTGGCAAATCTCCAACCTACCCCCACCCCCATCATGGGTGATCTCAATTCCTTCAGTACCGAGGCCTGGCATACAGTAGGCGCTCAACAAACACCCACTGCTTGTGTGTGTGGTACTAAGGATTGAACTCAGGGCCTTTCAATGCTGGACAAGTGCTCCACCACAGAGCCGCATCCCAACCCTTTTGTTTTTGAGACAGGGTCTAAGTTGCACAGGCTGGCCTCAAACTTGTGATCGGCCTCAGCCTCCCAAGTGCCTGGACCTTTCCCTTGCCTCACAGCCATTCCCATGGCCAGTTGCTGTCCTGCCCTCTGTCCCTGAGCCCATGGGATCAAGTGCTACAGAGCATCAACCACTGCCCGCCCACATGGGCAAGGGCACAAGCTGGATGAGAGCTGGCTTTCCTCCTCCCCATGGCCCAAGCAATATGCTCGCCCCACAGCCTGTGAACCCGCCCGCTGTCCCTCTCTCCGCGGGCTCCAGAAGCCAGCACTGGGGTCAAACCCCACTCTGCCCTTCCCAGACACGCAGTCTCTGACAGGATGCTCCTTCCCACCCAGCTCCACCTGCCTGCTGCAGCCGCTGGGCCCTGCCAGCTCAGCGCCCTCTTCCTCCCTCGGGAGGCGGTCTGACTCATCCTGTTAAGGCAGGCTCAGGAGAAACCCACCCGTGGGAAGCCAGCCCAGAATCCCTCCCAGCCGCCTCCCCTGGAGAGGTGGCAGCAGAGGAGCCAGCATCCCCTCACCCCGAGTATGGTGGCAGGTGGACACTGGCCCCCAGCTCTCCTCTCACCCTGGCCCTGAAATGCCAGATGACCTCGGGCCAGCACCGTGTCTGTGAGGCCCTGGCAGGCTGCAGGGGAAGGTCATACAGTCTCAGTGGACTAGTGTCATAGCTTGAAGCGGGGCCCTTGCCTTTTCCAGCCATGGTCTCGGCTTGGGTAAGGGCAGGGACCCTACAAGAACATTTGTGCCCGTGCATTCCCCACCCCTGGACGACCCTCAGCACCCACCCACACACACAGGCCTTGCCCACCGCCTTTATTGGGTGCTCAGCCCCCGGGCTCCACAGGTGCCGCAGGAGATTGAGAGTGTCGCTCAGAGCAGGGACCCACTGGCAGAGGAGGGTTGGCGGTGATGGCGCACAGCCCCAGGGACAGGTACCAGGGTCCCTGGACTTCTCTGTAATCCTTAGAGCTGACCCAGTGAGAGGGCATGCGCAGTCGGAGTCGTGGCCTGGATGGCCTGGGGGGCGGCCCCCCCAGTTCTGGTCTCACTTGGGGGCGTTGAAAGGCAAGGCCCGCTGGTTCATGGGGTTGTCCGGAGAGCGCAGCCACTCCTTCTTCAGTAGCTGCTTCAGCTGCGACAGCCGCATGTTGGGGTTCTCCTGCTTGAGCCGGGGCAGCTGCGCTTCCTCGAAGGCGGTGAAGGCTGCCCGCATGCGGCGCTCGGGGTGCCGGTCCGCCTCTTCCGCCACGCTGGGAGTGCACAGGCGCGGGCATTAGGGTGCTGGGTCGCTTGCGGGGTCCAGGCGCCTGGCTCAGTCCTGGAGGTCCCCGCCCGGCCCCCAGAGACCCCAGGAAGACCTCGCCCCTCCCCAGACCCCTGGCCCCTCCCACCCCTACCTGAGCGCGGCGATGGCGTCCTCGATGGTGCGCGCCTCCACGCTGCCCTCCTCCAGCACGCGGCGGTTCACGTTCTCTTCGAGCGGCACTTCCAGATGGCTCTTGGCTTTCTCTGCTTGGGACAGGCAGACGGCCGGGTGGGTGGTGACAGAGACACACGGAGTCAGAGATGCGGAGCTCCAAGAAGATGAGCCAGCGGCAAAGGCAGCAGGGAGGAAGGAGGGGGCAGAAGAGCCGAGGCTGCGCCCTGCCCGCACCCACTCTCCGCCCCACAGAGCCCTCGGGCAGAGCCCACCTCGGCCTCAGGACATCCTACACCAGCACCCGCCCCTGGCCACCACTGCGGTGGTCAGTGCACGCATGCGCACCTGTGACACATGAAGGAGACCTTTAGACCCTGGGTACATCCCGGGGCTCAGCCCTCGGTGACCAAAGGGCCACTCCAGAGTGGGAGGCAGCACACCTGTGTCGGGGGTCTCCCTGTGCTGATGGTCCCGACGCAGTGTGTCCTCAATTTGGGCGCGGGTGACCTTATTGGGGGCCGCCCGGGGAGCCTTGCCACCCTTGAGCTTGGAGTCCTCCTCCTCCAGCAGGCGCTGCGTCTCCTTCTTGCGCTCCAGCTGCTCCAGGCGCCGCTTCTCCTTCTCCTCCTGCGGGGACGGGCGTCAGGCTGGGGAAGCCACCTCACCCCAGCCCGCTGGCACTGCGGGGGCCTGGTTGTCATCCAGCCAACCTGCACGGAGGCCTTGCTGTGTGTCCTACCCTGTGCTGGGTGCAGGGACACAGCGCGTGCAAGATGGGCCCAGGGGCTCCCTAGCCAGAGGCTCCTGTCCTACAGGAGCGTGGGCAACAGGGGACCCTGGCCAGGACAAGCAGCAGCCCTTGAAGAAGTGACACCAGGACAGGAGGAGGGGTGGCCAGAGTGGGGGGCCCTCCCTGGTGAAGGGTGTGGTGGTACCAAGGACCTGTGGCAAGATGAGTTTGGAGGCTGGTGTGGGATGGGCAGCTAAGGGGGCCCTGGAGGGAGAGGGGCCAGAGGACCGGGAGCCTCGAGGACACAGGAAGGGTCTGCTTGGATTCCAAGAGCCATGGGAAGTCTGGGCCCACCCCGGCCCTCAGGCAGCTGGGTGGGGACAGCTAATCTGTGGGACTTGCCTTGGCCACTGCCCTCCACCTACGGGCTGGTTGCCGGGATGTTTTGGTCTGTTTTTGGCACAACTGCAGCTCACGGTGACGCCCTGCCACCTGCCCAGCACCCACATGGGCCCTGCCCTCAGAAAGGCCACCTGTTCACTGCCTGGGACTCGCCATCTGCCCTTAAACTCAGTTCTCCCAGGGACACTTGCAGCATTCCAGGGACACTACCTGTGTCTCCAGACAGACCTGGCAGAACTAAGGGGTCCTCAGGCCTAAGGCCAGCCTGCGCAGTAGGAAAGTGGGAGGGGACTAAAGTCAAGGGTGTTTAAATGTGGCCACTGGGCTCTGCCCACTTCTGGGCAGGGGCACTTAGGTAGGACCACTGGACTCTGAGGTCAGTGTCCTCCCAGTCAGAGGCTCCTCGCCCACGCTGCACACGCACACTCGCAATACCACTCTGCCCCAGGGCCTTTGTGCTGGCTCTTCCTTGCCTGGAGCGCCCTTGCCGGCCTCCTCCCTGGCTGACTCTGGCTCGCGGGCACCCACCCCTACACCAGGCACTCCTTCCTGTGCTCCCAGATCCATTTTCCAGCCTCTGACCATCTCATGGTCCTGGGGCGGGGCCCTGGCCAGGTACAGGGAGGACGAGTGGGGGCAGGCGAGGGCCCCCATCCTGTGTGCCTCCTCCTGCACGGCCTCCGGTGCTGTGTCCCCAAAGCTCGTGTGCCGGGAACTCGGACCCCAGGATGGGATGTTGATGGCTGGCAAGTGCAACCTGTGGGAGTGCTCTGATTGGATGATGTCATGAGTGGGACCCTGCGGTGGTGGCACGTGGCTTCCTAAGAAGCGGGAGGGGCGGAATTGGCAGCTCTGCCTCTGGGGGCTGCTGCACCATGGACAGGACGCCACCTCGCCTCCAGGCAGTGAGCCGGAGCAGCCAGGGACTGCTGGTCTGCATGGCCCACGGTGCCCAGCCCTAGGGTGCCCAGCAGGTGTGACAGAAGTGTGCTAAAGAATGGATGGGCCGGGCGCGGTGGCGCACGCCTGTAATCCCAGCACTTTGGGAGGCTGAGGCAGAGGATCGCGAGTTCAAAGCCAGCCTCGGCAATGGGGAGGCACTTAGCAACTCAATGAGACCCTGTCTCTAAATAAAAATACAAAAAAAGGGCTGGGGATGTGGCCCAGTGGTCGAGTGCCCCTGAGTTCAATCCCTGGTACCACAAAAAAAAAAAAAAAAAAAAAAAAAAAAAAGAATGGATGGATTCCAGAAGGTCCCAAGGACTCAGGAAGGACACGAAGCACATGGTCACCAGTGTTACAGGACCGAGCAGCAGTGAGAGACAAGCGGCCAACTTGTGTTAGGGTGCCTGGGCAGCGCGGGGAGGCCCTGTCTCGAGACCCCGGTGTCCTTCAAGATGGGGCTGGGCGCAGGTGAGGGGGAGCCCGCAGCACCAGCCCGGCCCCGTCACCAGGAGACACGCACACGCTCATACACATGCAAACTCACGCACATAAACACATGTACACACTCACAGTCACATACATGCACACTCACAGACACGCATACACACACATATGTATACACAGTTATATAAACACATGCACTCACACACACACTCCCCACATGCTCATACACATGCACATTGATACACAAACTCAACCACATGTACACACAACTGACAAATATACAGTGTGTATACACACACTCCAACACACGTACACACTCAGTCATGCACTCATACATACTCATACACACACTCACATACACTCACACACACCTGCAAACACATGCACACACAATACACACAATGTACACTCACATTTATACACACACTGATATGCACCCATTTGCACATTCATGCACAAACACAATCACACATATGCACCCACACCCACTCACATGCACTCACATACACTTATACACACTGACACACACCCACTTGCACACATTCACAAACACATACATACTTCCACTCACATGCACACTCACAAAGGCATAAACATGCACACACTTGCACACTCATACATGCACTCAGTCACTCTTAAACACATTCAGATATGCTCGCACACATACATACACACATGAACACATGCACACACCTGCATGCAGACACACATGCTCATACATGCACAATCACACACACTCACAAACACACTCTCACACATACACAATCACACTACAGTCACACACATATCCACACACATGTACGCACCCACATACATACACACTGACACACATACACATTCACATCCACACCTACTCACAATCATACAATCCACTCACACACATGTACACATACACACTCATGCATGCACACTCACATGCATACATATATAAAATTTTTAAAAGCCACTCAGTTTGATACAATAGGACAATTAGCAACTGGCAGCATGGGTGGCGGGTGAAGGACGTGGCCACTGGGTGGAATACTTCAGAGCCATCAAAAATGAGCCCTGCCGGTCGCGGGTGGCGCACACCTATAATCCCAGCAGCTGGGGGAGGCTGAGGCAGGAGGATCGCGAGTTCAAAGCCAGCCTCAGCAACTTAGCAAGACCCTGTTTCTAAGTAAATATAAAAAGGTTGGCGGGCTGGGGTTGTGGCTCAGCGGCAGAGTGCTCGCCTCGCACGTGCATGGCCCAGGTTCGATCCTCAGCACCACGTAAACATAAATGCATTGCATTGTGTACAACTAAAGTAAATAAATAAATATTAAAAAAAAAAAAAAAAAAAGGTTGGCGATGTGGCTTGGTGGCTAAGTGCCCCTGGGTTCAACACCTGCTACCCCCCAAAACTGAGCCTTATAGGGAATGAGCTGGAACCCTGAGGCGCGGCAGTGCTCATTACCTGGGTGAAATGCCACAGCCCCACCCCGGGCTCTGGGCTGCTGTGCCGCCCCCGCAGGGCCACTGAGCAGCCAGGACAGAGTGGGGAAAGGTGGAGGCACAGGGTGGGGTGAGAGGCACGCTGGGGTCAGGCGTGGAGTACTGGCTTTCAGTGGTTTGGAGCAGCGTGGATTTTTTTTCATCAAAACAGCACGTTTAATTTTTGATTCTCTTTTTCCGTGGTGCTGGGAAGGGAGCCCGGCCTCCGCTGGGGGGCGAGCTGGGGGGCAGGGGCACAGCAACCAGCAAGAGGACAGACCCCTGCCGCCACACGATGGCGGAGAAGAGCCGGCGGCAGCGCCCACACTACCCACGGAGTGTCCGAGCGAGGGGCGCCGGACACAGCGTCCTGTCTGCGCTGCAGCGGCGCCGGCGCCGAGGCTCAGCCTCAGCCCAGCCGAGGAGAGAGGGTCTGGAGGTCAAAGCAAGGTCAGGCAGCCCAGGGGCTGGGCTGTGGTAAAGGCTGTTCCTCAAGGTGGCATCGCTTGTCAAGACAGGCAGCAGCAGCGTGTGTCTGTGTGTCCCCTCTCCTTCATAAAGTCACTGGCTCCATCACAGGCTGCACGGTGACCTGATCTGACCTAAGGCCCCCACCAAAGCCCCGCGGCTGCGCAGCCCTGCATGGGGGTGGGGGTGGGGGTCCCGCCTCTTCACGCAGGCCCAGCCTCAGGGCCTGGAGTGCCCGCCTGGGCCCTATCCAGGGCAGAGGCCAGAGCCAGCGCTGGGGCCAGCGCCACGCCCACCCGGGGCGACTGAGGCCAGGAGGGGGCTGCTGGGGCTGCGGGGCCTCCGGGGAGGGGGAGAAACGTTCTGGAGCGGGGGTGGAGGGGCCGAGGGAGGGCAGTCCCGCCCGCTGCACAGCCACTGTCCCTGGCCACTCTGCGCACCTGTGTCAACAGCTGGTGTCTGCGGGATCCTGTTGGCCGCCTGGCCGCGACCTCCTCTCTCTCCAGGTGTGGCCAGGTGGCTGCTCCAGCCCCACACCCCCGGGACAGGTGGCCCAGCTGCCCTTGGCCAAACTGTGTAACCAGGTGCCCCGGCTCCTGTCCCCAGGCCACCTGCTTTCTCTGGGCCGCGGTGTCCTCACGCAGAGGATGGGGGCACCCCAGGAGCAGGCGCAGGCCATAGGCGGGTCCTGAGGCCCGTGCCGGGCAGCACGGCTCCCCTGGCTCCGGGCTGGATATGGGATTTTGGCAAATGCTGATTTTTGCTTCTGAGTTTTCAACCTCGCCGTGGCATTGTGAGGAGTGGGAGGAAGGCAGGAGGGGCCCGAGGTCAAGGCCAGCGGGCGGCGGCCTGCAGTGCTCTCCCTGTTCTGCTTATGGAACCCAGGCCTCACATGCCAGCAGGCCTCTGCCACCAAGTCACCCTCTGGCCCCACAGACCCTGCCTCTAAAAACAAGAGTAATAATGTCCCAGATCCCAGGGCATCACGAGGGTGGGGACAGGGACAGAGGGGGAAAGCAGTGACATCCTGTGTTCACTGAAAACAAGGCAGGGGCAGCCCCGCACAGGAGGAGCGGCAACAGGCACAAGCAGCCGGGTGGCCCCAAACTGGGCTGGTAGGACAGTGGCCCTTGGGCGGGGTCAGGGCACCTCACAGGACAACAGGGCAGAAACCAGGAGCTGCGGCTAACGTGGGTCGCTGGCGCCACCTACTGGTCGCGGCAGGTCAGCACCGCCCTGAACCACGCCCCCCACCAGGCAAGCCGCGCTGTAGGCCTGGCACCCTGTGGACCGCCCCGGGCAGGTCGTGGTCAGCAGCCCAGCCCCACGCAGCACCCGCAGCAGTCCTGCTGACACCTGGGCGTCCCTGCACCACGCGTGCTGAGTAGCATCCCTGGCCTCCACCTGCCAGTGGCCCCACCTCGCTAGTTGTGACAACCAAACATCTCCAGACATTGCCACATGTCCCTCAGGAGCAGAATTTCTCCAGCAGGACTGACGAAGTCTCGCTCCACCTGGGCATCACTCCAAAGCAAGGAGCCCGGAGAGAGCAGGGGCCTGTCCTGCCATTCCCTAAATGAGGCCAGTGCTTACCACCCCAGGGCCTTTGCACAAGCCGCACCCGCTGTCTCCGCCTCCCTCCCACCAGTCCAGTGCCTGCAGGCCAAACCCCCTCACGCTCCACCACAGCTTCCTGCCAGCCACCGCCCGCCCACCTTGCGCTGCTCCTTCCTCATGACGTGTTTGTCCTCATCCTTCCAGTAGGCATCTTCCAGCTCCTTCTGCTTCTTGGCATCAGCTGCCGCTTTGGCCTCAGCCCTCCGTGCCCGGGCCGCTGCCGACTTGGTGTTCTCGCCCTGGAACTTCTTGGGCATCCCTCAGCAGGCTGCAGGGAGAGGACAGAGTGTGAGGGGAGGTGCCAACCCTCGGCACCTGGACACACACTGGTGCTGCCCTCACCCCCTTGGGGTCTACAAAACAAGGCTGTTAGACTTCACGGTCTCTCTCTCTAACATTTTATCAAGGTTAGCCGGGTGCCTGTCATCCCAGAAATGGGAGGCTGAGGCAGGAGGACCGCAAATTTGAGGCCAGCTTAGGCAACTTAGAGAGGCCCTGTCTCAAAATAAAAAATAGAAAGTGGGGTGGGGGGGGACATGGCTCAGGGGTAGAGCGCCCCAGGATCACAGAAACAAATCAATATTACTGCGAAATTCACAAGACCCAAAATGAACCATTTGTAAGTGCACAGTGAACACCTGCGGCTCCTACATCCCCTGCGCTCCGGCCACCACCTCTAGGCCCAGTGCATTCCCCTCACCTCAGAAGGAGACCCCGCCCCTCTCAGCCACTCCTACCACCCCAGGCCCTGATCTGCTTTGGGTCTCCAGCAGTTGGATGTTCTGGACACTGACATGAATGGAACCACATCCCACGTCCTTTTGTGCATGGCTTCTGCCCTTCAGCCTCATGGTCTCCAGGTTCCTCCTCCATGTCTCGGAGTCCATCAGTGCTTCATCCCTTTCACAGCTGCGTAATATTCCAATGAAGGATAACCCACATTTTGGGTACCAGGGATTGGACTCAGGGCACTCTACCACTGAGCCATACTCCCAGCACCTTTGATTTTTTGAGACAGAGCCTCACTAAGTTGCTGAGGCTGGTCTTGAACTTGCGACCTCCTGCCTCAGCCTCCTCAGTAGCTGGGATCACAGGCGTGTGCCACCATGCCCAGCTGACATGCCACGCTTTGTTTACCCACTCTGCTGAGCTGAGGGACAGCTGCATAGTTTCTGCTTTTTGGCTTTTCTGAGTCATTCTACAGTGGACCCCAGTGTCCCCTCCCACTCTGCCACTAGCAGGACCCAGTCTCAGTTTCCAGAGTTCTGAGGCCAAGTCCCCTGGGTCCAAAGTGTAAGCAGCCACCATGAACTGCCCCACCGGCCTGGGCCTGGCCAGCGGGAGATGTGACAATGTGTCCTCTGGGCAGCTGGCCGGTGTGACTCCCACGGCAGATGCTGGGGAGTGACCAAGCACACAGACGGCAGGTGCCACCTCCCTTGGTGGAGCGTCTCACGCGGCCCAACTCCACAGGACGCTCCCCAGACCTGAACCATGGGAGCGGTCATTAGTCGCATTCTAAGCTGGGAAAGCCGAGGTCCCTGGCCAGGTCACACAGGGCAGTGCCGGCCCGCCCCTGCACCTCCGCCTGTGCGCAGCAACCAGAGCCCGAGCCCGGAGCTACTGAGGGGGCACTGTGGACAGGGGCAGAGGACGCGCCAGGGCCCCGGGCAGGCAGGGGCTGCGCACTGTGGGACAGCGGGAGGGGGAGGGGAGGGGTCCCAGGCGAAGAGAGCGGCAGCTGCGAGCAGGGCATGAACACGCTCTCGCTGCGGCCGCTCGCCCGCGCGGCTGTGCCCAGGCCGCGGTGGAGCCGCGCTGGGGTGCGGTGGGCAGGGCTGAGCCCGGAATCAGGGCAGTGGCTGCCACTGGCGTGGCGAGCGACAGGCCAGGCACGCTCTACCCTGCTCCACCCCCTGGCTGCGGCCAAGGTGGGCACTTATTTTGCAGAAGAGACTCTGACAGCAGAAGGGACCCTGGAGACCCCAGACCCAGCCAGCGGCAAGGCCAGAACTCCAGCCCCGCAGGCCTGCGCCCCTGACCGCTGTGGTGCTCCGGGTCCCAGCTGGCCCCTCAAGAAACATAAATGCAGGTCAAGATGCTGGGGTCACCGGGGCCCCCCCAACCCTGAGACTGGGTGGAGCAGGGCCGAGTGGAGACACCAGTTTGGACCGGGGAGTCTCGGGCATGAGAGCCGGCTGTGTGGCTGGCTGAGGCCCTGCACCCACACTTCTCCCAGCCCTTCCTCAGACCCCCGAGTGCGTGCAGTACACCCGGCAGAAGCCCACCCTGGTGCCCCAGGAGAGTGTGGCACGTGGGGTCACTGCTCATGGTGCCGATGAGGAAGCCGAGGCTCTTGCTGACATGACGAGGCACCTCTTTGCTGCTTTTCCCACCCCCTCTCCCCTTCCCTCACTGAGCCGTTCTTCAAACCCTCAAGCAGGTCTCCACCTCAGGGCCTTTGCACTCGCTATTATGGCCTCCACCTGGATACTCTTTGCCCCTCTTTTTATCTACTAAACTCCCATTTAAACTTCAGGGCCCAACTCAGGAGTTGCCACCTGCAGGAAGCCTTTCCTGAGACCTCCTCTGATTCTTTCAGGTCACAAACTTCTCTGGGAGACACGCACCCGAGTCGCTATTTTAGATTCATTTAGATGGTTATCTGAGAAGTGTCCCTCTTTCCCACCAGGCTGGGAGTGAGCAGGTGGCCGGCGGCACAGCAGAAAGACGCCTCCCCAGAACTGAATCAGCAGGACCTCCCGACCTCCACGTCACAGAGAATCTATCTGTTGTTTAAACCACCAGTCTGTGGCATTTTTGTCTTGGCTGCCCCAGCTAACACAGGCACGCCTTCCTTTCTGCATGGTCGATTCTTCCCCACACTCATCACTCAGCAGCCAGTGGGTGTGGGATGTGTGGAAAGAAGTGGACGGGAGCTTCCTGAGCGCACTGGACTCCCAGACTAATAGGAAGAGAGATGAGTGACAGCAGTTACCAAATGCAACCACACGGCCTGGGCCTGTGGCTCAGTGGCAGAGCACTGGTGTAGCATGCACAAGGCCCTGGCTTCAATCCCCAGCACCACGCCCCCTCGCCCTCAGATACAATCAGAACTGTTGATGATGCTCAGGGCACCGGGAGGGGGCTTCTCTCACCCTGCCTGGATTAATAGCCCCTTAGAAAAGGTACAGAAGGGTTTGGGGCTGTAGCTCAGTGGTAGACCGCTTGCCTAGTATGTGTGAGGCACTGGGTTCAATCCTCAGCACCACATAAAAGTAAATAAATAAAATAAAGGTATTGTCTCCATCTACAAACCAGAAAAAAAAAAAAAAAAAAAAAGGAAAAGGCACAAAAGTAGGGGAACTTGAGCCTGCAGAGGTGTGCAGGAGACAGCTCGGGAAACGGGGGACTTCCTTTCCAGGATGATGGGAAATTGTGGAGGACCTTCGAACAGCACCTGTGGGTGAGACGGAGCCCTCCCAGGTGGGTGAGGTGGTGGACTTAAGGACCGGCACAGCCGGGCGCGGTGGCGCACGCCTGTAATCCCAGCACTTTGGGAGGCGGAGGCAGGAGGATCGCAAGTTCAAAGCCAGCCTCAGCAATGGCGAGGCACTTAGCAACTCAGTGAGACCCTGTCTCTAAATAAAAATACAAAAAAAAAAAAGGTCTGGGGATGTGACCCAGTGGTTGAGTGCCCCTGAGTTCAATCCCCGGTACCACCAAAAAAAAAAAAAAAAAAAAAAAAAAAAGACCGGCACAGGTGGGTCCAGGGGTGGATCAGGCAGGACGTGGGATCCACTTCGGTGGGAACTGAGACCCACGTGACTGACTGGAAGTGAATGTGACAGAGGATAAAGCGCAAGCTGCCTCCTCCACAAAGCCCTACCAATTGTATCCTCTGGGCCACCCCATCCCAACCCCTAATATCCCATTGCAAGAGAACGTCTGCACCCTGCTCGGTCCTGCTCCGTCCTCCTCGGAGTGCAAGTTGTTCGGAGCATCGTGCGGCTGGGTGGCCTCCAACACGATGCCCTCTGGATTTCAGCCCCCAGGTCTGAAAAATGGGCACAGCCTCCCCTGGGAGCTGTCAAGACTGGACGCCAGAAGTGCCCATGTCTCCGAATACCCCAGCTCCAGCCTCCCCGGGGACAGACCCGCGCCGAGGAATCCCCGCAGGGCCCGTCGGCCCCCCAAAACCCGGGCTCCGCCCGCGCCGCGGCGGCTCCTACCTCCTTCCCCCAGCGCCGGCCCGGTCGCGCCTCCGTGACGTCACCACAGAGCCTGCGTGTTGACTTTCCAGCGGCGCGTGCTCATTACGTTACCACGTCGTCGCCATCTTGGTAAAGGAAATGCTGGCCGGGTCTCCGACCCAACCGTAAGTCATCAGCCATTTTTTCTTCTTTATAAAACGAGGATATTTCGTAAATCTTCATTATTTGTTCTCATTTCATACATTGGGGAGCCAGGATGGTGGACAGAAGGTATAATCCAGAACATTACCTTTACCAAGATGGCCGCTGCCCGGATGAAAGATGGTGGCCTCAACTTCACACGTGGTCCGACGGCGTCAGCCAGGAGTTGCCCGGCCGCCAGGGCGCGCCCGTGGTCTATATGGAGAGATGATCCGGGTTGTAGGAGGAAGACTTTGAATTGGCCAGTCAGTTTTAGCTTTGAAAGCGCTTTCCTAATCCAATATCTTCGTCCCATTCGCGACGCTAGGGCACAGGAAAGAAAGGGGCATATAAATTAACACCCTTCGTGCTGTGCAGGGGTGGGGAGGGGGAACTGAGGCTAAGAGAGATCAGAAATTAAATTTGGCTAAAATGTAACCGCAAGCGGTTCAAAGTCCTCTTTCGTTCCTATTGGCCTTTCCCCCCCGGATTATTGACTCTACTGCCCCTCTTTTCATTTTTCCATTTTTTTTTCTTTATTTGGCTTTTTCTGAGGCTGGCTTTGAACTCGCGATCCTCCTGCCTCAGCCTCCCAAGTGCTGGGATTACAGGCATACTTTATTTGGCTTTTTCCTTTTTCTACTCCTTCCCCCCTTTTTTTGTAAGGGGGATTGAACCCAAGGGCGCTTAACCATTGAGAAATGTCCCTAGCCCTTTTTAATTTTTTTTTTTTTTTTTTTTTTTGGTACCGGGGATTGAACTCAGGGGCACTCGACCACTGGGCCATATCCCCAGCCCTTTTTTGTATTTTATTAGAGACAGGGTCTCACGGAGTTGCTTAGTGCCTTGCCATTGCTGAGGCTGCTTTGAACTCATGATCCTCCTGCCTCAGCCTCCCAAGTGCTGGGATTACAGGCATGCGCCACCACGCCCGGCTAAATTTTTTAAAATTTTGAGACAGGGTCTCACTGAGTTGCTTAGGACCTTGCTAAGTTGCTGAGGCTGGCTTTGAACTTGTGATCCTCCTGCCTCAGCATCCCGAGCTGCTGGGATTACAGGCACCTTTGTTATTTTATTAAGTAATTAGGTTTTGGGGGGCCGGGGTTGTGGCTCAGTGGTAGAGCGCTTGCCTAGCACGTGTGGGGCCCGGGTTCTATCTTCAGCACCACGTAAAAATAAAGGCATTGTGTGCAACTAAAACAAATAAATAAATATTAAAAAAGAAAAAAGTAATTAGGTTTGGGGCACCAATTTGTCTTAGGCACCTGTGCATCAGTTTTTCTTTACTAAGTCTTCCTATCCATCTGCAAAAATGCTACTATTAGAGGGACTAAGGACTAGTTATACTGGGCCTGGTTGTGGAAGAGGGCAGTATATGGATTTGGGACCACTTCAAACAGGATTAATGGACCAGAGAGTCCATTCTCCAAAAGGCATCCTCAGCAACGCTGCTGGGACCTAAGTCAGTCGACCCCCGTCCTGCTCTAATGCCTACCATGGATCCCCATTGCCCTGCAAGACTCTCTCCACCTCTCAACTTTATCTTCTTTGGCATCCCCATTTGCCCTCAGCTCTACCCACACCAGCCCCCCTTTTTAAAAAATCGCCAGGCATGGTCCTGCTAGTTTGTTTGTGGTCTCTGAGATGGCTGTGCTGTCAGGAAGGTGGAATTTGTGCACCTGGAATGGTGTTTGACACCGAGGGGCATCAGAATTGGAGTCTGGCTCTGGTGAGGCCCTGGCTTCCATCCCCAGGACTGCAAAAAATCAAAGGGACTCAACAAACACTTATCGTCCTTTCTCTGATAAAGATCCAGACTAGTCACACCTTGGGCAAGGAACAGACTAGTCACACCTTGGGCAAGGAACATTTTACCTCACATGTTTAACTAGTGCAAGAGAAAAGAAGAGCTTTTGGCATTGTTTACAGGGTGTTTAAAATTTAACTTACTAAACAAAAACACCAACGCCATATTTTAGTTTGTATGAGGCTAAGTTTTTTCATAATTTATGTTTCCTAAATCTCCATTTGGTTCTAGGAATTAAGCAAATTATCAGTATTTCACTGACTTTCAATAACTTGCTTAAAAGTTACAGAAGTATGAGGTTAATATTCAATAAAGTGAAGTGGTAACAGTAGATTTAAAAAAAAATTGTAGTTGCAGATGGACAGCATGCCTTTATTTTATTTATTTTTTATGTGGTGCTAAGGATTGAGCCCAGTGCCTCACACATGCTTGGCAAGTGCTCTGCCACTGAGCTACAGCCCCAGCCCTCCCAATAGATTTCTTTTTAAGTTTTATTTTTCATTGTGGTTACAAACATGGCATTAAATTTACCATCTTAAGCAATTTAAAGTGTGCAGCATAATAGGTGTCTTCCTTTTCTCCTTTTTCTTTCCCTCTTTCTTTCATACTGGAGACAGAATCCTGGGTTGCTTCACCACTGAACCACATCCCCCTGACCTTTGTTTTATTGATTTACGTTTCTTTTTTTTTTTTTTTTTTTTTTTTTGGTACTGGGGATTGAACTCAGGGGCACTTGACCACTGGGCCACATCCCCAGCCCTTTTTTGTATTTTATTAGAAGCAGGGTCTCACTGAGTTGCTAAGTGCCTCGCCATTGCTGAGGCTGGCTTTGAACTCGCCATCCTCCTGCCTCAGCCTCCCAAAGTGCTGGGATTACAGGCGTGCGCCACCGCGCCCGGCTGGTTTATGTTTCATTTTGAGACGGGGTCTTGCTAAATCGCTGAGGATCTTCCTAAGTTGGGGAGGCTGACCTTGAACTGGTGATGTTCCCGCCTCAGTCTCCTGAGCCGCTAGAATGACAGATCTGTGCCACCATGCCAAGCTTAGATTTCTTTCGAGAGCATTTCATTTTATGATTTTCGTGATACCGTAAATCATTAGAGTTTTTTGTTGTTGTTGTTGTTGTTGTTGTTGTAATACCAGGGATTGAACTCAGGGGCACTCGACCACTGGGCCACATCCCCAGCCCTTTTTTGTGTTTTATTAGAGACAGGGTCTCACTAGTTGCTAAGGGCCTCACCATTGCTGAGGCTGGCTTTGAACTCGCGATCCTCCTGCCTCAGCCTCCCAAAGTGCTGGGATTACAGGCCTGCGCCACCGCGCCCGGCTTAGAGCTTTTTATGAGTTTGCTGAAAATGTAATTTTCAGGTCAACTCATGATGACAGTAGAAAGATGTCACTGAATCCATCATGAAGATGTTCGGGTGCCTGGGCAATTTCTGTAGCAGGCAGAAGAGCGCCCCCTAACGTTCAGGATCCCGCGACACTGGGACTCGTTGGTCATCGAGCAAAAGAGATCTTGAAGATGTCGCGAAGGGTGTGGACATAGTGGCGAGTGAAAGGCAGGCACAGAAAGACAAATAGGGCCTGGTCTCCTTCGTCTGTCCAAGTCACGGGAGAAGAGTGGGTGGTGCGCTTGGCCTGGGGAGCCCGCGCGAGGCTCGGGGTGAAGACTGCGGGGATGGGCGGTGGGAGGGGCGCGGGCCGCTGCCCTTCTCTCCAGTCCTTGGGGGAGGATGTGGAACAGTGACCTTGGCTGGAAAGGAAAGGAATGCACTTGAACACGTCTGAGAAGTCCACCCGCTCCGTGGCCTGCCATCCTGTCCGTTTCCCCTGCGCATCAGCGCGGGTGGCCCTCCGCCGTGTCCCCGCCCCCGCCCCAGGAGGAAGTAATGACATGGCCAAATCCTCCCCGTGGAGTCCTCCAAGTTCTTTCTTTGAGATCGGAAAACAATGTGCTGCAATGCTGGGGCCATCGCAGCCCTGGGGTGGAAGACCTGGTTATCAGAGGCAGGGGAATGGACGAATTGGGGGAATGATGATAGAAGAAAGCAAAGATTCAGTTAGGAAGAGCTGATTCCGGGGCGCTCTGCGTCTCCCCTGTGCATTTCCACCGTGGTTGATGGCACTGTTTTGTATATTTGAGAATCTGAAGGAGTAGGTTTGTTTTGAACCCAGAGGCACTCAACCACGGAGCCACGCCCCCAGCCCTATTTTGTATTTTATTTAGAGACAGCGTCTTTTTTTTTTTTTTTAATATTTATTTATCTGCATTAGTTGTACACAATGCGTTTTTATTTTTACATGGTGCTGAGGATGGAACCCGGGCCACGGCCGGGCTAGGCGAGCACTCTACCGCTGAGCCCCAACCCCAACCCTAGAGACAGGGTCTTGCTAAGTTGCTTAGCACCTCGCTGTTGCTGAGGCTGGCTTTGAACTCAAGATCCTCCTGCCTCAGCCTCCTGAGCTGCTGGGATTACAGGCATGCTCCACCGTGCCTGGCCCACTATTGCTTTTGCATCTTTGTACAGTTGAAAAATTGTACGTCAAACCGTTATGAATCAAGGATCTTCTTTATTCTAAAATCCTCAGCGGAACACGCCTCCAGTGGTCAGGATAAGATGCACATCTTTTTTTTTTTTTCCCCCCTTGTGGTGATGCTGGGGATGGAGCCGTGTCCCACCTCTGAGCCACCACCCCCTCAGGACCCCTCCTTGTCCTCATCCTGTAACACCCCCCCCTTCCCAGCTTTCTCCTGCCACTGAAGCTAGAGTAAGAGTCTCTGCATTTCCCACAAACCACAGCTGCTGTTCTGGGCACAGCTGACGCTGTATCAGCCCATCCCAGCCCTGGCCCTGGTGACAATGCTGTACCAGCTATTCCTCATACAATTCAGAAAGTCGATGTTGAATTGTGTCCCCTCAAGAGAGACGTTCAAATTCTAACTCCTGACATGACCTTATTTGGAACTAGATTCTGCAGATGTGATCAACTGAAGTCCAAGTAACATTTGATTAAAGTGGGCTCTAATGCAATGACTGGTGTCCTTATAATAGGAGGGATTTGGGCTGGGCATGGTGACACATGCCTATATCCCAGCTACTCAGGAGGCTGAGGCAGGAGGATTGCAAGTTTTGAGGCCAGATTGAACAGTTTAGTGAGACCCTGTGTCAAAAAAATAAAAAGGGCTGGGGATGCAGTGTGGTACCGCCCAACCCTTGCCTAGCCTGTGTGAAGCCCTGGGTTCAAACCCCCCAGTACTTTAAAAAAGGGGGGCAGGTTTTGGACCTAGGGCTGTACAGTGAAGAAGGCAGGCACTGTGATGTGTATCTGCAAACCGAGGACGCCAGCAGCCACCCAGCCCAGGACAGAGGCATGGACTAGATCCTCCCTCGGAGCTTCTAGAAGGAGCCAGCCCTGTCAACACTTTGATTTTGGACTTTCTGGTCCAGAACCAGGAGACACTCACTGCCTGTTGCTTTAAGCTCCCTGGTTCGTAGAACTTGTTATCACAGTCTCGGGAACTTCCACAGAGTTCCTTAGACATGCTCCTCCTAGAAGGTACATTTCCCTCACACACTTCATCTTGCAGACTTTGTCGTGTCAAAATGGGATCTTAATCTTATGTACACAAAATACTTCTGTTGAGATCACCACAGCTCAGCCAGCAAGCCCAGCCCATCAGGAGTGAAAACAAGCATTGGGGTTATCTTTCTTTTTCTTTCTTTTTTTTTGGCGGGGGGTCTTGGGGATTGAACCCAGGGTGATCTACCACTGAGCCACAGCCACAGCCCTTTTTATTTTGAGAGAGGGTCACACTAAATTGCTGAGGCTGGATTTGAACTTGAGATCCTCCTGCCTCAGCCTCCCGAGCTGCCTGGATTCCAGGCCTGCGCCCACTCGCCCAGCTGTTACTGCCTCTTACAAGGCCCCCGAGTTCTGCTCTGGAAACACAACAGACCAGTTCACCCTCATTGGCCAGGGCTCCTCCTCACAGCAGCCAAGAGTCAGCGTGTGTTATAGACGTTCCTCGCTGTCCTACCTAACCCTGCAGGTCCAACAGGAGAGTCTGAGCCTGGGGCCAAAAGAAAAGCCATGTGGATCTCCAGCTCAGACCCTCCCCCAGCTGCCTGTGGACCCTTTTCTATTTGGGGGGCCTGGGCTGGGCAATCTAAGGTTTTTCTTTTTCTGTTCTGGGAACCAAACTCGGGGCAAGTGCTCCACCACTGAGCTCTGCCTCCATCTTGGGGCTGGATTTATTAAGTCACTTCTGAGATTGACAAACTAATGCTGAGCACGACAGCGCGCACCTGTAATCCCAGCGACTGGGGAGGCTGAGGCAGGAGGATCGCCAGCTCCCGGCCAGCCTGGGCAGTTTACCGAGACCCTGTTCAAAAAACAAAAAGGGCTGGGGATGCTGCTCAGTGGTAAAGAGTGCCCAAATTCAGTCCCTAGTGACTAGTGACACCACACACACACACACACACACACACATACATGCACGCACACAAATGAGTTCCTATTTCCCAGCTTCCCAGATACCTCTGCCAGTAGGGTTGGCCATGGACCCAGTTCTGACCAATGAGGCTAAAGAAAAAGTATACAGCAGAGATTTCTAAGAAAGTCTCTTTTCTCCTGATAAAAAGGGAGATGCAGCTGGGTTCCCTCCTTACCTCCTTCTTTCTGCCTTGAATATGAATACGATACCTGGTGCTGCAGCAGCCATTTTGCAATCAGAGGGCAACAAGCGTGAGGCTAAAGGGAATTCACTAGAGGTGGCAGAGTCAAAAAGGAAGCCTGGCACTAGGAGCTGGTGATGAAAGGAAACTCGCGTCTACCTTGGTCCGGATTTCTTTCTTTTTTCTTTTTTTCTTTTTTTTCTTTTTGCTCGTTTTAGTTCTGGATTTCTTGTTACTGTTAAATAAGCAGGGAGCCATTCACTTGAGATGGTCTCTTGTTGAGTTCCGGAGAAACCACTACTGAACTTAGTAAACAAACTGAAACTTTAAGCCAAGAGTATAACAAAAAGCCAAATTTCAGTTGGGTTTCAGCCAATCACAGGCCGCCAGTGGATCGCGCCACGCCTACTCGAGGCACACGCCCCCAGCTGTAGCCAATCAGAGGCTTGCGCGGCTTTGCCACTCAGGTTAGCCCTATAAAAGCCAGACCACAGCTCGAGTTGCTGCTGGGTGGGGTTTTGCAGGGCCACTTCTGGTTTTGAGTATTGCAGGATGCAGAGCTTCGGGGAAGGAAGTATAGCTCAGTGGTAGGGCACTTGCCTACGGTTCCATCCCACCATTGCTGAAAAACAAGTTATTTTCTCAAATGCATGCTGTTAAGTTTAATTTGCTCAAAGTGTTTCTTTTAACATCATGTAAGAAAACTACATCCACATTGTTATGGTTTGAATATGTGGCCCAAGGGCACACTCCAATCCCTGGCACTAGTAGAGGTGGTGGAACCTTTAAGAGGTGGGGCTTTGCGGGAGGAAGTTAGGTCATTAGGGTGTGCCCTGGAAGGGAGCCTGGGCCACACTGGTCTCCTCCTCTTTCTCCCTTTACTTCCGGGCTGCCCTGAGGAGAGCAGCTTCTCTGCCATGTTCTCCCACCATGATGTGCTATCTCACTACAGGCCCAAAGGCAGCAGGGCCAGCCAACCATGGATTGAAATGTCCAAGACTGTGAGCTAGAAATAAACCTTTCTTCTTTTTAAATGGATCATCTTAGGATTTTGTTACAGTAATGAAAAGCTGAGTAACATGCATATGCTTAAGAAAAAAATAAAAGACGGTGGCTTCTATCCTGGGTCCCCCATCTCTTGGATGGCTAATGTTGGTGGAAGTCAGCTGCCACATCAGGAGATGGCCCCGTGGCAAGGTCCACCTGAGCAGTCATGGAAATGGCTCCTTCAGCCCAGTTGAGCCGTGATGCTCCCACAGCCCTGGCCAATGCCTTGAAGGCCACCTCACGAGTACCTTTAAGCCAGAGGTAGCCAACCAAGCCCTCTCAGAGTCCAACCCCATAGAAACTGTGAGGTCATATGTGTGTGATTTTTTTTTTTTCTTTTGGTACCGGGGGTTGAACTCAGGGGCACTCGACCACTGGGCCACATCCCCAGCCCTTTTTTTTGTATTTTTTTAGAGACAGGGTCTCACGGAGTTGCTAAGTGCCTCACCATTGCTGAGGCTGGCTTTGAACTCGTGATCCTCCTGCCTCAGCCTCCCAAGTGCTGGGATTACAATGTGTGATTTTTTAAGCTGCGAAATGGACGTCATTTGTTATGCAGCAGTAGATAACTCCCTGGTATGCACAAGTGATCGGGTTCGTGTGTGCTCAAATCCCTTATATAAAGTGAAGTCATATGTGCAAAAAACCTATGAGCATCCTTTAAATCATCTCGGCATACCTGATACAATGTAAATGCTGTGTCAATCATTGGGGCTGGGGGTGTGGCTCAGCGGTAGAGTGTTTTAGGGAAGCCCTGGATGCCATCCCCAGCCAGGAAGGAAGGAGGGAAGGAGAAGGAGGGAGGGAGGGAGGGAGGGAAGGAATTCAAGGTAACCAAACAAGAATTTCCCCCATTTCTTCCTGGGTCGTGCCCAACCCAGAGCAAAACCCAACTGCCCCGAACCCAAGAATCATCTTCAGGAATCCAAATCCACAAACAATTCCTTCTGCCACACTTTGGTATTAGTAGGCTCAATGGCGTGGCTTACCCTTTGCTGCAAGGAGCCACTCACCCCACGCGACACGACAAACCACAGCTGCGGCGCCTGTGCTGGCGTCCTCAAGAGGGCGCTGCAGGACCCGGCGATGCCGGCCGCCGCGGGACGTGGGGTCAGACCTGCCTCCGAAATCCCCAAATTCTAGGAACGAGATGAAAAGGCTGAACTTTTTTTTTTTAATTTTTTTTAATTTTTTTTAACTGTGGTTAAAATCCACATAACAGAACTTGTTAATTTAAGTGCACAGTCGAGTGGCCTTGAGTGCGCTCACGCCGCTGGGCAACAGTCACCGCCAGCCAGCTCCAGGACTCTTCACCCCGCCTCGCGGAAGCCCTACTCCCGGGAAGCACTCACCCTCCCCAGCTCCTGGCACCCGCCACCCTACTTTCTGGTTCAATGAACTTCCTACAAGTGGACCGTGCAGTGGTGTCCTTTTGTGACTGGCTCATTTCACTGAGCGGAACATCTTCAAGGTGCATTCACGTTTCAGGATGTGTTAGAATCTCCCCAGCCCGCCCCGCCCTCCCTTTTTTTCCTGGAACTGGGGATTGAACCGGAACACTCTACCACTGCGCTACAACCACAGCCCTTTTTGTTTTTTGCTAAGTTGCTGAGGCTGGCCTCAAATTCTCGATCCTCCTGCCTCAGCCTCCTCGGTAGCTGGGATTATAGGGGCAAACTGCTGCACCACCTGATCAGAATTTAAGTCTAAATAACATTCCATGGTTCGGATGAACCATGATGTTTAGCCAAAATCCACTGAAGGCCGCTGGGGTTGCTTTCACTTTTCAGCCATTACAAATATACTGAGGGAGCTGGGGTTGTGGCTCAGCGGCAGAGCACTCGCCTAGCACGTGCGCGGCCCGGGTTCGATCCTCAGCACCACGTAAACATAAGTGCATTATAAATGCATTATAAATGCCTTGCTAAATTGCTGAGGCTGTTTTTGAACTTGTGATCTCCTGCCTCAGTCTTCCGAGCCTCTGGGATTATAGGCGAGCGCCACCATGCCCGGCTTGTGTGGTAATTCTATCTTCAGTTCTTTGAAGAAGCTCCATACCGTTTTCCACAGGGGCTATGACTTTTTATTTATTTATTTTTTTAGTAAATTTAATTATCGATTTGTCATTTTAAAAATAATTTTATAGCTGGGCGCGGTGGCTCACGCCTGTAATCCCAGCACTTTGGGAGGCTGAGGCAGGAGGATCGCGAGTTCAAAGCCAGCCTCAGCAGTGGCGAGGCACTTAGCAACTCAGTGAGACCCTGTCTCTAAATAAAAATACAAAAAAGGGCTGGGGATGTGACCCAGTGGACGAGTGCCCCTGAGTTCAATCCCTGGTACCACAAAAAAAAATAAATAAATAAAATAAATTTTAGTTACACATGGACACAATATCTTTGTTTTGTTTATTCATTTTTATGTGGTGCTGAGGATCGAACCCAGTGCCTCACGTGTGTGAGGCAAGTGCTCTGCCACTGAGCCCCAGCCCAGCCCTATTTGTCATTTTTTATTGGGACAAAATTGACATAACACAAAATGAATGAAAGTGTAAAATCCGCATTATATAAACATCATCTTTATCTAGTCAGCCCAAAAGCAAGTCCCTTCCCCATCAGGGGTCACTGCCCCGCCCCTCCCCCAGCCCCTGCAGCCATTGGGGTCTCTCAGTGGGTCCCCTGTGCTGGACATTTCATATCAACGGAGTCACACGCCATGTGGTCTTTTCTGTCTGGGTTCTGCCACTCAGCATCGAGTGTCCCAGGGTCATCTTGGTGTGGCCTGTGTCTGTGCTTCACTCCTTTCTAAGTGGGGGGCTGCATATTCTTAAGTCTTGCCCCCCCCTTTTTTTTGGTACCAGGGATTGAACCCAGGGGTGTCTAACCACTGGGCCACATCCCCAGCCCTATTTTGTATTTTATTTAGAGACAGGGTCTCACTGAGTTGCTTAGGGCCTCCCTAAGTTACTGAGGCTGGCTTTGAACTCATGATCCTGCTGGATCACAGGCGTGGGCCACCGCACCTGGCTTTGGCCACTTGTTCTGAGGCATGATCATTGGCGACTCCAGGACTCCTGGCCCGCAATCCCCGGTTCACAGACGAGGCATGACTGCAGCCTTCGGCAGCCCCCGTGTGCCCCTCTCTCCACACCCCAGCTGTGGGCTGTGACCTGACTAGAGGCCTCCTGTCCCCAAAACAAATATTTGAGCGAGGACTGAATTCAGCAAACAGCCTGAGCCTCTGCAAGAGAAGGCGGGCTGGCATTAATGGGTGACCAGCCCTCAGGGTCACAGGCTGCAGACACAGGCTGGAGTTGACCCTTCTCCTCAACAGGCTGCAATCTGTCACCTCAGGTGTGTGTTCACTCTGTCCCAGTAGATAGCCCACAATCTGGGGCCTCTTTCCCTACATCAAACATGGGCCCCACCAGCGACTGGGGCTGGGGGTTCCTTGGAGACCGTCGTTGACCAGGCCACACCTCTGGCCAAAGGCAGAGGCTTCCTAAGCTCAGGACTATACACTTCCAACACACACACACACTCTTTTTTTTTTTAGATGGGGTCTCACTGTGTTGCCCAGGCTGGCCTTGGACTCCTGGGCCGAAGCCATCCTCCTGCCTCAGCTCAGCCTCCGAGTAGCTGGGGCTGCAGGCGCTTGCTGCCACATTCCGCCCAGGTTCACTTATTTTTATCCCACTGGGAAACTGTGGCCCCTCGGGGCTGAGCGCTCCAGCTTTAGTTCATACTCAGCAACATCAGGACTCGAACCCGGATCTGCCTGATTCAGGAGTCCGAGGGACCCTGCACTGGGGACAAGGAGGAGGAGGAGGACCGAAGGAACCAGACTTGGGTTTCGCTTACTGTGAACGTGTTCTGAGGCAATGGGGGGGGGGGGATGCGTGGAGCGGGTGTGAGCGGGAGTTGAGGCGGGAGAAGAAGGGAGGGCGGAGGAAGCCAGGGCACCCGGCAAAGAGCCTGAGGCTTGATGCGGAGATTGAAAGAGTGGGTTTTGGAGGCGGATGGGCACTGGTGATGCTGGTGACGAGACTCAGGGCCGAGTTCTGTCTCCCCACGTGTTGAAGATTGGACACAGGCAAGACGTGGAGGCAAGCGAGGACGGCCTGTTTTATTAAAGGATAGAACAGAGGTAGGCTCCTCCACAGAGAAGGGGCCGCAGGGCTGGGTGTCCAGGGAAGTGGGGGCTTTCATTCATTGACAACTCCTTGTAGGGAGGGAGATCCTGGAGGCAGGTTGCCTTGGCAACAGGTGGTGGAAGAGGGGGAAGGGCTTTGGAGGTATTAGCATTGGATTTCCTTTCCTTTTCAGCCAGCCCCATCTTCTGAATGGGACCCAATTATTTATTACCCACTCTGACTGTCTTTTTGACCCCAGCCTCAATTCCCATCCCCTCTGAAAACAGAGGAAAATGGATGGTGACTGCTCTGGCTGCTTGGAGCTGCAGAGAGGGGGTGATGTGAGGCAAGCAATTTGTGTTTCCCTCTTAGGAATATCTTGGGTCAGTTGAGGGGTCTGGGCAAAAGTCTGGTTCAAAAAGAACAGTTGTGGGCTGGGGTTGTGGCTTAGCAGTAGAGCGCTTGCCTAGCATGTGCGCAGCCCAGATTCAATCCTCAGCACCACATAAACATAAATGCATTGCATTGTGTACAACTAAAGAAAATAAATATTAAAAAAAAAAAAAAAAGAACAGTTGTCCAGCCAGGTGTGGTGGTATATGCTTGTATCCCAGCAGCTCAGGAGGCTGAGGCAGGAGGATCGCAACTTCAAAACCATCCTCAGCAACTTAGCGAGGTGCTAAGCAACTCAGTGAGACCTTGTCTCTAAGTAAAATACAAAAGAGCTGGGGATCTGGCTCAGTGGTCAAGTGCCCCTGAGTTCAATCCCCAGTACTCCCTACTCCCTCCCCACCGCAAAAACAAACAAACAAACAAACAAACAAAAAAAACAAGTTGTAAAGTCATCTGAGAGGTGGGTGTTCCTATGAGAGAAACAAAGGCATGAGTATTGGAATGATATAAATACAAAATAAATGTCGAAATGTCATAGCATCTAGAACATATTCCATGATGATGAGAGAAACCAGCAATTTCTCACCAGGAGGTGCAGGAGTTAAAAAGTTGTTCAGATAACAAGGCCAGTAAGGACACGACCTCTATTGGGGAATGTAAGTCCTTAACATTGTCACAGTTATCAGAAATGTAAACACAATTCATTTTTATAATGTCACAGATAAGATGTAGTTAATATATATACTGCCGTCTGGTTTTTGTAAAATATCTTTTTATTGACATGACCTATGTTTAGTAGAGATCCATTTATTTTTGTCATCTAGGGCTAGATAATCATACGGTTAGGTAGGCGCTAGCAATGAGCAGTGAAATGCGTTGTAAGGTTATAAAGTGTCCTTTAAATTACTTTAGGGCCCTTCTTTATGATAAGGTTATAAAGTGTTCTTTAAATTCCTTAGGGTCCTTCTTTAAACTATCTTAAGAAATCAAATGGTGGCAGTTAATCTGTAGAAAACAAACAAAAGCAAGGGAGCTATCGTAAAAACACATCAAGAAAAAAGGATTAATGGGACTAACTCTTAACAGGGTCCGCTGAGATTGTTGTGAAGTTAGGAATTTGATTATGAGTGTTTCTAATTGTGTGGGAAGGAAGATTCCTTTAGTAGTGCAGGTGCACAAAGGGAACTTCTGGCCAGCTATCGATCCCAGTGCCCACATTCACACGGGATTGACTTGTAGGATGGCCACCATGACAGTTCCAGAGAGGACCGACTAAGGTCAAAAACTCCACTGCCCGATGTGAACGAGGGGTTGAACACTTTATTGGTGAAGGTTGCCGAAAGAAGTTCCCAGTTTTCAGGTCAACCATAATACAGTAACCAGTCTGGGGACAACATTGTCTCCTTTGTTATTCTCTGCTCCGAGACAGCCCACTGTCTCTCAAGGGTGCTCTTTGCTTGAGCCTCACTTTACTTTCACTTATAATAAAGCTCTCTTGCATGCCTTTTGGTGTCTGCCTTTCAATTTTCTTTTGTAGGAACACAAGAACCAAAGTTGGAGTTTCAGGTCCCTGCTTTCCTGTGACAACACTAGCAAATGCAGACCAAGCCTACCTGAGTAGGTGGTTAGAAAAATTACTAGGCCTTAAATTGATTAAAAACTTCTGACTGATAGTCTATTTTGATAGTTATCAGGCACTCCTGTTTAAGAATCCCTCTTCTGTAAATTTTAGTCTTATTTACTCTTGGTGGAGCTAACACAAGTGTACATCTTAAGTTAAGTTACATTGAAAGAAATATTCTCCTTTTTGTTTTAGTTGTAGATGGACACAATACCTTTATTTTATTTATTCATTTTCATGTGGTGCTGAGGATCGAACCCAGTGCCTCATACTTGTGAGGCAAGCACTCTGCCATTGAGCCACAATCCCAGCCCTCCTTTCTTTTAAGTGCCCAGGAACAGCTGTGCTTTGGTTATACCTGTTTTTGCTAGGTGGTGGAGACCAAGCTGGTCAAATTGACCTTGTGCCTATCTGTCGTTAAGAGTCAATGAATTCCCTCATGGGGTCACTCTTGGGGAACTTGAGAGCAGCTTCTTAGCTCTTCCTAGCTCTTCTTGGTTATATTATACATTCCTAGGATGGGTCAGGGTCTCCTTGATGATGTGGCTTCCCTTGGAAGCATCAGGGATGTCTCCCTTTTCCAATGACCCTCCTCTTTGCAGAATGTGCACTGGTTGGCTTTTTGTTCTCCAGGGTCTCAGTGATCCCCCTGATCAAAGGTCATGTGGCCCAGAGTTGCAAAGCCCTTAAAGAAGTCCCTTTGTTCCCTAGATTCAAGCTGACTCAGAGGGAAAGAGCTGAATATTGGCCATTTTCTTTCTTGACTCTTACTTTCTTAACTTTAGTCTTCAAATTTTGGTCTTAAACATCCAGCAAGCCAGTTTCAACAGTCTTAAAGTAAGAATACTGGGCTTTAACTTTAATGCCTATAACTTGATGGTCATTTACCCCTTCTGTTTAATTGGGGGTCTGTTTTAGTATTGGAAGTTAGCCTTACATCCTGTCGGTCTGTAAACGATGGCCTATTATCTCTAATTAACTCAAGTTGTTATATCAAAAGTTGTACTTCTGCAAGGCACTAACATTTAAAGTTTACAAGGAAAATACAAAATAAAATTAACCAGAATAAAAAAACACATTGAGTTTGCATAATAGCTATCAACCAAGAAACATAATTTTTATAATCCCAAACCTTTACTTTAAGCTTTAGTTTGAAGAACACCAGCTTGGTTAGTGTTCTTTTAAACCTTATACTTTAAAGACTTGAATACTTGGAGGTATGAATACATTTACTATACCAAGAAACCAGTAATAGCACCACAATTACACTGATGGTTTTATATTAATGAAGTTTAGTTTAAAAACTAAAATTTAGACTCAGTAATGTAGTGTACTCTAAAATAATAGTTGTTGTTTAACCAGAGTTGTACCAACCCTAATTCCTTTAAGGCCAATTGCTCTAAATAATAAAACTTAACAGACATGAGATTATCTTCACATATAAAAGAAGATTAATGTTTTAAGAAATCTTTGTCACTTCAACCCATAGAGGATTAAACTTTGGTTATATTCTACATTAATATTTTACCTGACGGAAAAACCATGAATAACTTTAACTGATTGTGCTACTTATATATGCCCAATCTAGTTACACACAAACTTTTTGAAATTTGTCCTCCACAAACCTTTTGTAACTTACTTAGACATTGTACAACTTTTCACTTTTCCCACGCAAAGACTTTCTCACCTAGAAACTTTTCTTTTCCTTCTACTTTCCATACTAAAATATATTTTCATATCTAGAACCTTCTTATCTCTTTCTTGGCTATGGATCCTTTTTCTAGATTTACCCTCTGAAACACCCCTTATGAAATTATTGAATTTAGACACATTTCTCCACTTTAGTAGGAGGAAATACTTTAATGTTTTTATGATACTTTAATTGAAACCGAACTGAAACCTCTTATACTTTTTGTATACAAATTACACCTGAGGGGCTGGGGTTGTGGCTCAGTGGTAGAGCACTTGCCTAGCCTGTGTGAGGCACTCGGTTCAATTCCCAGCACCACATAAAAATAAAAACAAAATAAAGGTATTGTGACCATGTACAACTAAAAAAATTTTTAAAAAGTGTATTAAAAAATAAATAAATGCCGGGCGTGGTGGCGCACGCCTGTAATCCAAGCACTTTGGAAGGCTGAGGCAGGAGGATCGCGAGTTCAAAGCCAGCCTCAGCAATGGCGAGGCACTTAGCAATTCAGTGAGACCCTGTCTCTAATAAAACACAAAAAAAGGGCTGGGGATGTGGCCCAGTGGTCGAGTACCCCTGAGTTCAATCCCCGGTACAAAAAAATAAAAGTTAAATAAATAAATAAATAAATAAAACCTGAGGGCTGGGGTTTTGGCTCAGTGGTGGAACACTGCCTAGCATGTGTGAGGCACTGGGTTCAATTATCAACACCACATGTAAATAAATGAATAAAATAAAGGTCCATCAACATCTTAAAAAAATAGAAAAATAAATTACTCCTGATAGAATATTTTTTAATATTTATTTATTTACTTTAGTTGTACACAATGCAATGCATTTATGTTTACGTGGTGCTGAGGATCGAACCCGGGCTGCGCACGTGCGAGGCGAGCGCTCTGCCGCTGAGCCACAATCCCAGCCCCCTGATAGAATATTTAACTCTTAGTAACTTTGTTTTAGTGAAAACACAGAGACAAAGTAATATTAAACCTTCTTTCATATACCAATTTATGAAAGCACACATAATGCTTAAATATATTGCTTCATGGAATTTAAGAAGTTAAGAGTACTTGATTTTATATTTAGCAGTTAGCACTTCAACTTTGTAAATTAATCAATGTCTCTAACAAACACATTTATGATTAATCCCATTTATGTTAAATCTATTTTACTTATTTTTAACTGTAAAAACCAAGATATTGGACAAGTGTAGTTAATAGTACTAGCCATCCCTTCCTCATCGAAGAAAATCCTAGAAGCAATGGATATTACATTGTAGACATTTTCTAGAAACCAACACTCTATTAATTGTCTGATGACCCAGAAAAACTTGTGAGTTAATAATGTTAAAGACATCTTTATTTTCATCTGTTTTTAAATTGAACACCCCCCACTTTTTTTTTTTTTTTTTTTTTTTTTTTTTGGTACTGGGGATTGAACTCGGGGGCACTCGACCACTGGGCCACATCTCCAGCCCTTTTTTGTGTTTTATTTGGAGACAGGGTCTCACTGAGTTGCTAAGTTCCTCGCCATTGCTGAGGCTGGCTTTGAACTTGCGATCCTCCTGCCTCAGCCTCCCAAGTGCTGGGATTACAGGCATGTGCCACCGCACCTGGCTTTGAGTTCAGATCTTGAAAGAATGAGAGAGCCCTGAAATACTTAGCTAAGGAATCTCAAGGTAAAGAAGACTTGTATATATGAGACCACTAGATTGCAAGAGGGAAATAAGCCACCTATTTAGGTCTCACAAGCACCTTGGATTTAAAAGTGAAACTTTTTTCCTTAGGTCCCAAATCCAAAATTGGTCCCGTGCAAGCCCTACAAGGCTCCACAGTTTACATTTCAATGAAGCCTCGGTGAGATAGAGGCCTGGCGGAAGCCAAGGGAGGCTGCTGTTTTGAGCTTTCTTAGGTGTGGTCCTATAATTCCTGTTTCCTCTGGAGACCAGTTTTATTGCCTGGTTGATGATTGGGCCAGGTTGGATGCAGAAATCTGCCCAGGGGTCAAACTAATCCGGGGATGCAGGCTATTGGTGAACCTGGCATAACTGTTAAGAATGAAGTTCCATCCAAACATATGAACACGTGAACCAAGCAAAAGAGAACAGGCCCCGCGAGTGTCTGCACCGAGGAACTGTCTCTGTGGTCAGGGGACGTCTCCCTACAAGGCTCTCCACGGTGGCCCTTCTATGAGCTTCTGAGGATGCAGCATATAGACTCTCACCACATGATCTGCCGATGCTAATGCTGGCTCACTTGGCGCGTGCTAGGCCTTTGCTCCGCCCTGTGCCAAAGACCTGGGAGAATTCAGACTCGGAGGCACTGCTGCCCTCTCCCTGCCTGCGTGAACTTTCAAATGTGATGACCCATGAAAAACCTGGGATGGAGTACATTTCTCTGCTCTGTGCGCTAAAGGAATCTCCGGAGGGTGAGGAGGACAGTTAGTGCTCGTTAGACCTTAACGACCTTTTCCCGGAGAAGTTTCTGGAAAGGACGAAAGTGCCTCTCTTCTGTGCCCAAAGACACTCGCGGAGCACATTGGAGCACTGAAAGTACAACGGGGAGAAGGCCTACAGCTTGTAAAGGCTCACTCTGTGAGCCAGGGAACCCGGCGTTTCCTTGGGAAGCACTGCAGGCCCGGCACCCCCGGGTCTGCACAGTGGGGTCTGGTCGGCGAGGGGAGGGGCTGCTGCGGAGAGCGCGGGCGGCCCCTCCAGAGGCGCGAGGTGTCGCCCGCTGGGACGCCCCATAAGGGTGATCACAAGGGGAGTCGGGGAAGGAAACTTTGAGGTTCACCCCAGAGTGGCCCCGGCCAGAACCTGGCGGCTGTCCCAACCCTTTGTCCGCCTCCATGCATCCACAGGCAGACCGGGGTTACAGCCCTTGTGAGCTCAGCCAGACGCCCTGGGAGGCTGGACAGGAGAGTGACAAATGGCTTTGGCAAAAACCCAACCTGCGTGACCCGCAGGAAAGGAGATGAGAAGTCACTGAGGCGGTAAACCCTGTCACCCGAGACTTGGAGAGTGGCAGCTTGCACTAACCGCGATTAATCAGCCGAGGGGCGCCCGTTACTGTCCTCCAGAAAGAGACGGAAAGACACGCCTCAGAAAGATGCGGGGCGCGTCACCAAGGAGCTTACCTCGGTGACATCTCAGTGGAACCTCCAAATAGGACGCCGGTGATGAGACTCGGGGCCACTCGGGGCCGAGGTCCGTTTCCCCACGCGTTGAAGACTGAACCCCCGAGAAACGCCAGGCAAGCGCAGAAAGCCGGTTTTATTCAAGGATGGAACAGAGGTGGCCTCTCCGCAGAGGAGGGCCCCCGAGCTGGGTGTCCAGGGCAGTGGGGTGTCCTGCCCCTTTTAGACATCTCAGGACTCCTTTGTTCTCGTGGCCTCTACTCCCCCATCCTGCCTGTGTGATTAGTGGCTGAAGGTGGAGCGATCCTGGGTGGGAAAGGGAGGGTCCCGGGAACCTTCATTCATTAACAACTCCTCGTAGGGAGGGACATCTCTGGGGGCAGGTTGCCTTGGCAACGGGTGGAGAAGGAGGGGGAAGGGCTTTGGAGGTATTAGCATTGGATTTCCTTTCCTTTCCATCCAGCCCCCATCTGCCCCATGGGATCCAAGTATTTGTGACCCACACTGACTGTCTTTTTGTTTCTGGGCCTCACTGGGAATGGGGGAGGGAAAGTGTGTCCAGTGTGTGGCTCCAATTCACACACACCCAGCCCTGAAGGCCTTCCTGTCCACACGCACACTTCCCCCTGAAGCAGAGCTTCAAACAAAAACCCACACTCAACCCCAAAGTAATACCATTCCATTGATCCCACTATTGTGTGGATGTTCTCATTATTTCACCAAACACAGGCACTGTGGGGGGAGGGCTGCAGATTTTCATAACAAGACTCCCAGAACAATTTGACCCTTTATTTGTGGTACTAGGGATGGAACCTTGGACCTTGTGCATACTAGGTCCAAACTCTCTACCACCGAGCTACACCCCCAGCCCTTTTTATTTTATTTATTTATTTATTTTTATTTATTTTTTTTAAATATTTATTTATTTACTTTAGTTGTACACAATGCAATGCATTTATGTTTACATGGTGCTGAGGATCGAACCCGGGCCGCACACATGCAAGGCGAGTGCTCTGCCGCTGAGCCACAATCCCAGCCCCTGGCCCTTTTTATTTTAAGACAGATTCTCTCTAAGTTGCTCAGGCTGGTCTTGAACTTGCAACACTCCTGCCTCAACCTCCCAAGCAGCCGGTATGACAGGTGTGCATTCACTGTGCCCAGCATTAGCTCTTTATTGTGTGATATAAATATATAACTAGAAAATGGGGGTATCTCATGAAAATTAAAGGGAAATCAATAGAGGAAAGGGGCCAGGAGGTGGGAGGAGGCAAGGGAGGGGGAAGTGTTGGTGATTAATATTGGTCAAATTATGTTGATATATATATATATGTGTGTATATACACACACACACACCTGGGATTGAACTCAGGGGCACTCGACCACTTGGCCACATCCCTAGCCCTATTTTGTATTTTATTTAGAGACAGGGTCTCACTGAGTTTCTTAGCAGCTCACATTTGCTAAGGCAGGCTTAGAACTCATGATCCTCCTGCCTCAACCTCCTGAGCCACTGGGATTACAGATGTGCGCCACCACTATTGCTATATTTTGTGCATGTATGAATATGTGACAACAAATCCCATCATTATGTACAACTATAATGTAACAATAAAAAATGGGAAAAGCAGCTAGGCACGGTAGTGCATGCCTATAATCCCAGTGGCTAGGGAGGCTGAGGCAGGAGGATCGTGAGTTCAAAGCCAGCCTCAGGAACTTAGTGAGGCCCTAAGCAACTCAGTGAGACCCTATCTCTAAATAAAATAGAAAAAAAACTGGCTGGGAATGTGGCTCAGTGGTTAAGCACCCCTGGGTTCAATTTCCAATACCAAAAAAAAAAAAGAAGAAGAAGAAGAAGATTTGATTTTTAAATATTGACAGGAATCATTTCTGTGATTTTCATTTTTCCTTTTTTTGGCAGTACTGCCAGTGGACCCCAGGGCCTTGAGCTTGCTAGGCAAGTGCTCTGTCACTGAGCTACACCTCAGGCCCTGGACTATTTTTAATGAAATATGAAATATAAAAATTTGGGCTTTGTGTTGCTAAGGCAACTGTAGGTTTGATTTGCTCATTGAACATCTCCTGGCCAGGCGAGGACTTGGAGAAAGCAACGTGGAAAACCAAGAGAGGGGCAGGGACGGGCTGGGGCCACACAGCAACCTCACTGGCTCCCACGCTGGCGGGGAGATGGTGGGATGTGAGCTGACTCTTGAGAAGCCATCTGTTTGGAGAGGATCCCAGTCCCATCACCAGTCTGGGACCTGATTCTGGGGAGGACAGGATGTAGGGAAGATCCTTCCACCTGGCATTTCATGCCTCAGGTGAAGCTGGAGCCAGCTGCGCCTGAAGCTGACCCAGCCATGGGCTGAGGAGGAGGCTGGGCAACCTACAGGTGGAAACTTACCTGCTTCCTGCCTGATCTTCCATTCTGTTCAGTCTGGCTGCTTGACAAGTCTCCTGGTGCACCAGAATGAACCGGAATCTAGGGCCTCCCCCTTGGCCCCAGCAGTGGATACCAAGATCAGCAGGGGAGACTAAAGCAGGCTTTGGCCCTGGGAAAGGGCGGGGCCCTACTTCCTGGCCATTTAGAACAGTCAACAGGATGGGGATGGAGCCTGGAGGAGGAGAGGAGGAGGAAGAGGAAGAGAAGGAGGAGGAGCAGGAGGAAGAGAAGGAGGAGGAGGAAAAGGAGGAGGAGGAGGAGGAGGAGAGGAGACGAGGGCACTGTCCAAGGTGCCTGGGTGGGCTGCGAGGTAGGCCATGGGAAGAGCAGTTCCAGGCAGGGAGCTAGGTAGGGGCCAGGGGACTGCTGGATTGAAGTCACCAGATTGAGTTTGTGTAGAGATTCCAGAACTCCTGTGGGAATTGGCTTCGCTGCAGGGTACAGAGATGCTATGAATAGGTCAGGAAGCTGTGCATGCAAAAATGCTAAAAACAATATTAGCAAATTGAATTCAGCTGTGCTTTAAAAGACAAGAGGAGCACGCAGGGTTTTATTTCAAGAAGGAAGGAAGATTCTGCCCCAGAAAGCCTTTCATTCAATGAAAACATGAAAAGAGAAAAATACCACAAGATCATCTCACCGTGTAGGGAAAATATCAGATAACATTCAGCAATCACTTCTGTTTTTGTAAAACAGTTCATACTAAATGGGACCAGGAGGAAATTAGCCGGATCAAAGATAATGATTAGAAAGGATCCACCTGCATCATGTTGGATGGTCAAATGGGAGAGATGACATGTTGCAGGATGAAGCAGGGATGCCCACAGTCATGGCTAATACTTACTGCTGATATAGAGGCATTGGCCAATGCAATAAGACAAGAATTATGACCATATATGATTATCAATAGAAAACTTAAAAAAAAGAATGAGCAAATAAATAAACAAAGCAAGACCAATAGAGAGCACAGGGGAGTTTTCAGGCAGTGAAACTATTCTGTGTGACACTATGATGGTGAATGCATGTCATTGTGCATTTGTCAAAATCCATAGAATGGCTGAGCATAGTGGTGTGCAGCTGAAATCCCAGCAGCTGAGGAGGCTGAAGCAAGTTTGAGGCCAGCCTTCACATCTTAGTGAGACCCTCAGCAATTTAGCAAGATGGTTACAGGACAGGCACCATCTGGGAAGCTGAGACAGTGTGAAGACCATTGCTTCCCTGATTCTTGCAATCAAGTCAGAAAGATTATAGGCAGGTCACTCAGAGTAACAGGCATGAGTTCATTAGAATGGATGGAAAAGGGGAAAGGGGACACTCTCAAGTGATAGAGTAGGTCCTCTCAGAGAGGAGAGGGACAGTGAGCCTCTCCTGCACTCCACTTTTCCTGGGGATCCCAGAGAAGTTTCCAGAGAGTCCTGCCCAGGTCCATCTCTTGACTGACAGCAGGACAACATCAAACTTTCTAGTCCCCACTGCCATGACAACTCTAGATCCCCGTGGCCCACAGTGACCACTTCCAATTGGATTCTTTTTTTTTTTTTTTTTTTTTTTTTGGTACCGGGGATTGAACTCAGGGGCACTCGACCACTGGGCCACATCCCCAGCCCTTTTTTTTGTATTTTATTAGCGACAGGGTCTCACTGAGTTGCTAAGTGCCTCACCATTGCTGAGGCTGGCTTTGAACTCACGATCCTCCTGCCTCAGCCTCCCAAAGTGCTGGGATTACAGGCGTGCGCCACCGCGCCCAGCTCAATTGGATTCTTAACCATAAATTCTTACTGATTTTATGGTTAGGAGGAATTATCCTTATCTCCCTGAATTCTGGAATCTGGTCTGTAAAAAGGGTTACAAAAGTCTCCCCCTTTAGGGTAACTTGGGTTCCTCTTGTTGACATTAGTTTGGGCCTGCATTTCCCTGCAGATAACAGGTAGTTTACTGAGGAATGTGACATATCCTGTCCACTTAAACCAGGCAGGGCTGCAGGTAAATTGCTTCTTGGAAAAAAGCATGTGGGGGTCTGCACAGTGGGGACATTTTATAGGATTAGTGCAGGAGCCCTGTTTGGGGATTGGCTTGAATTGCGGTTGACTATGAGCCGTGGAGATTTGGCCTTTGTCGCCACCCGTAGTCTCACGGGATTGTTGCGGGATCTTGAGTGACTTGGCCGAAATTGCTGATCGGGTCAGCGCCATTTTAGGGTGTGTTTTTGGCGTGTGTTAGTCGTTATTAGAACCAGAGAGAAAAGTTATCAGAATAAAAAGCTGTTTGTCTCCAGTTTGCTTGTGAAGTTTTTCCCGCGGCTCCGTTGCTCCAAGCGCTTCAGGCAGCAACAGATTAGTCCCTTAACCTTGTGTCCCAACCACTCACATCTGTCTGTCCCTATCATGACCTTGTATCAAAATTAAAATAAAAATGGCTGAGGATGTAGCTCAGTGGTGAGAGCTCCTGGGTCCAATCCCCAGCCCTGAGGGGGAAAAAAAACCACAACACTTCCAATAACAGAAAGTGGCCTGGCACATATTATATGCTTAATAAATGGCAATCATTTTGAAATTTTTTATTTTCTGACTATAAAACCCGATCACTTTAAAAATTAAATATATGCCGGGCATGGTGGCGCATGCCTGTAATCCTAGCACTTTGGGAGGCTGAGGCAGGAGGATCGCGAGTTCAAAGCCAGCCTCAGCAATGGTGAGGCACTTAGCAACTCAGTGAGACCCTGTCTCTAAATAAAATACAAAAAAGTGCTGGGGATGTGACCCAGTGGTCAAGTGCCCCTGAGCCCAATCCCTGGTGCCACCAAAAAAAAAAAAAAAAAAAAAAAAAATTAAATATATGAGCCGGGCGCGCGTGGCGCATGCCTGTAATCCCAGCATTTGGGAGGCTGATGCAGGAGGATCAAGAGGTCAAAGCCAGCCTCAGCAATGGCGAGGCACTTAGCAACTTAGCAACTCAGTGAGACCCTGTCTCTAATAAAATACAAAAAAGGGCTGGGGATGTGGCCCAGTGGTCGAGTGCCACTGAGTTCAATCCCCGTACCAAAAAAAAAAAAAGAGTTCAAAGCCAGCCTCAGCAATGGCGAGGCACTTAGCAACTCAGTGAGACCCTGTCTCTAATAAAATACAAAAAAGGGCTGGGCGCTGGGGTTTTGGCTCAGCGGTAGAATGCTCGCCTACCACATGTGCGGCTCGGGTTCGAGCCTCAGCACCATGTAAAAATGCATTGTGTACAACTAAAAGCAAATAAATAAACACTTAAAAAAAAAAAAAGGGCTGGGGATGAGGCCCAGTGGTCGAGTGCCCCTGAGTTCAATCCCCGGTACAAAAAAAAAAAAAAAAAAAAAATATGGAGCTGGGTTTGTGGCTCAGTAGTAGAGCACTTGCCTAGCATGTGTGAGGCACTGGGCTCAATTCTCAGCATCACATATAAATAAATAAAGTAAAAAGTCCATTGACAACTAAAATATGTGTGTGTGTATATATATATATATATACATATATATATATATATATATTTATTTATATTTTTTTTTTTTTTTTTTTTTTTTTTTTGGTACCGGGGATTGAACTCAGGGGCACTCGACCACTGGGCCACATCCCCAGCCCTTTTTTGTATTTTATTAGAGACAGGGTCTCACTGAGTTGCTAAGTGCCTTGCCGTTGCTGAGGCTGGTTTTGAACTCGTGATCCTCCTGCCTCAGCCTCCCAAGTGCTGGGATTACAGGTATGCGCCACCGCACCTGGCCTAAAATATATTTTTAAAATTAAATATATGGCAGGGGGTGTGGAACAATGTCCTAATATGTCTGAGACCCCAAGTTCGATTCCCAACACTGCAAAAACAAATAAAATATATACCATGGTAAAGACGACCTTAGATATGTCCTTCTTGATTATTTAGGGGCATAGAATAGTGATATTCAACCAGAGATGATTCTGCCCGCCTGGGGACATGGGTGACGTGTGTGAGCCTCAGGGAGGGGTCCAGAGAGAGCCAGTGGCCTCTAGTGAGTAGAGGCCAGGATGCTGCCAAACTCCAGAATGCACAGGACAGCTTGAGCACAGGGAGTCATGTAGCCCTGAAGTACCAAGAGCCTCAAGGCTGAGGGATCCTGGTATTGACTAATTAAAAAACAACAAACAACAACTACTACTACTACTACTAAGAGGACCCGGCGCAGTGGCGCACACTTATAATCCCAGTGGCTCGGGAGGCTGAGGCAGGAGGATCACAAGTTCAAAACCATCCTTTGGGCTGGGGTTGTGGCTCAGCGGTAGAGTGCTCGCCTCGCACGGGCGCGGCCCGGGTTCGATCCTCAGCACTACATAAACGTGAAAGCAATGTGTACAACCAAATGGATAAATACTTAAAAAAAAAAAAAAAAAACATCCTTAGCAACTTAGCGAGGCGCTAAGCAACTCAGTGAGACCCTGTCTCTAAATAAAATACAAAATAGGGCTGGGGGAGTAGCTCAGTGGTTGAGTGACCCTGAGTTCCATTCCTGGTACCCACACACACACGAAACGAAGAGGGACCTGATCATAAACGTCACTGGGTAACTTGGTGAATGGCGTTCGGTGCCTGTCCCCTGGGCGGTCTCGCCCTGAACTTCGTTGGTTAGGTTTGGGTTTGCAGTGCTGGGCATGAGCCTCACACAGGCTAGGCAATTGCTCTACCACTGAGCTACATTCCCAAACCCCACCTGGTCTTTTTTTTTTTTTTTTTTGTGGGTACCAGGGAACCTGGTCTTTTTAGATCACCTGTCTGGTCTTCTGTCCCCTGGAAACTCCATGTCTTATAGGCTCTCGTGCTGCACGTCTGAGGAGTAGTTTCTTTGTTTTTACCTCCAGCATTTGACTTTTCCGAACCCCGGTGTACTCACCGCGTGCCCTGGCCCATTTCCTCCGGCCAGGGGTGGCTGACATCATGTGGAGGCTCGGAGCCCCCTGATCTCGGTTGAGGCTGGAGCCTGTTGCTATAGAGCCAGTCACTGGGGCTTGGCTCAGTGGTGGAGAGCTTGCTGTGTACACAAGGTCTATTTCGGGGCGGCCAGCACCCTGCTAGGGAAAGTTTTCCTGCTCAGGAGGGGATAAGTCACCTGAGAAAATGAAAGTCTGAAATGTTGTGAAATAAGAAGCAGAGGCAGAAAATAGTTTTCAAAAGCCGAGCCGATAGCCGGGCGCGGTGGCGCACGCCTGTAATCCCAGCACTTTGGGAGGCTGAGTCAGGAGGATCGCGAGTTCAAAGCCAGCCTCAGCAATGGCGAGGCACTTAGCAACTCAGTGAGACCCTGTCTCTAAATAAAATATAAAAAAAAGGGCTGGGGATGTGGCCCAGTGGTCGAGTGCCCCTGAGTTCAATCCCCGGTACCAAAAAAAAAAAAAAAAAAAAAAAAAAAAGCCGTGCCTACCTGGTAAGTTCTCCAGCCTTGGTAGGAGCTGGAACGGAACTAACTAGAAAACGGCTTAATTCTTTACTTAAGGGACAGCAGCACATCAAAGGCAGGGATCAGGTCTCAGTGGAAGGAACCTTGCTTCTCTGTGTGGCAGGGGACTTGCAGCGAACAGGGTGACTGGCATCTCGGCAAGCCACACCCATCTCTGAGAGGCTGTGTCTATGTGGCTTCAGCGGGTCCCCCATCCCCGGTGCTGTGTGGAACTGGCAGAGCTGGATAGGACTTCACATGTATGTGGGCCACCTCACCAGCAGGGGTGGCACTGGGAGTCCCCAGATACCAGATTTTCCTATTCAATGGCTTCGATGCCAGTTTGGTTCATGCACTGTTCACAGAGGGCTCTCGACAATGGTCTTGGGCGGGATCTCCAGGGATAATTTGTCACCTAAGGGACATTGGCAATGTTTGGAGACATTTGGTCATCACAAATGGAGGGTCACAAAGAATGATCTGGCTGAAATGTCAGTAGTGCTGAGGTTCAGGAGCTCTGGCATAGAGAAATACAGGAAAGCACCAAAAATAGAGAATAAAGAAATGACTCCACACGTTTTGTTTTGTTTGTTTGTTTGTTTGTTGTTTTTTGTACTGGGGATTGAACTGAGGGACACTCAACCACTGAGCTACATTTCCAGCCCTTTTTTGTATTTTAATAGAGACAGGGTCTCACGGAGTTGTTAAGTGCCTCGCCATTGCTGAGGCTGGCTTTGAACTCACGATCCTCCCGGCTCAGCCTCCTGAGCCACTGGGATTATAGGCGTGTGCCACCATGCCCAGCTCCACACATGTTTTTACCACTTGGATTTTGACAAAGGTGCCAAGGTAATTCAGTTGGAATTGGAACGAAAAATCTTTTCAACAAATGGACTAAATCAACTGGATATCCATTGGCTCCCTACCTCACACCATACAAAAAGTTTAACCCTTAAAGTAATACAGCTTCTAGAAGAAAACACAGTAGAATGTCTTAGTGATGGATTAGGGAAAGATTTCTTAGATTGTGTGTTGAGTGTAGTCAGTGGTAGAAAATTTGCATAGCATACTCAAGGTCTGGGATTCCATCTCCAGGACACACACACACACACACACACACACACACACGGTTTTTTAGATTAAACACAAAAAATTTCAACCTTAAAAAAACAACAGAAATTTGCACTACTCTGATTAAGCTGACAAGTGCACTATAAAACAACAACAATAACAACAATAAAAACCAAAGTAGCCGGGCGCGGTGGCGCACGCCTGTAATCCCAGCACTTTGGGAGGCTGAGTCAGGAGGATCGCGAGTTCAAAGCCAGCCTCAGCAATGGCGAGGCACTTAGCAACTCAGTGAGACCCTGTCTCTAATAAAATACAAAAAAGGGCTGGGGATGTGGCCCAGTGGTCTAGTGCCGCTGAGTTCAATCCCCGGTACCAAAAAAAAAAAAAAAAAAAAAAACCAAAGTGATAGACCAACTTCCTCTATGAATATTGTTGTAAAAATCCTTACCAAAATGCTAACAAATCAAATTTAGCAGCACATTAGAAAGGTCATACAGGGCTGAGGCTGTGGCTTAGTGGTATAGTGCTTACCTAGCATAATCAAGGCCCTGGGTTCTATTCCCAGCACTGCAAAAACAAAACAAACAAGGATTATACAATATGAGCAAGTAGCATTTATTGTTGGAATGCAAGAATGATTCAATGTGTGATAATCTGTCAATGAAGCATACAGATTAGCAGAAGGAATGGGAGACACATGATCACCTCAACTGATGTAGAGAAAAACATTTGACAAAACTCAACACCAATGCCTGATTTAAAACACACACACACACACACACACACACACACACACACACTAATCACACTGGAAATAGAAAGAAACTACCTAGCCAAGTGTAGCGGCTCACACCAGTCACCTCAGCTGAGGTAGGATGATTGCAAGTTCAAAGCCAGCCTCAGCAATTTAGTGAGGCCCTAAGCAACTTAGTGAGGCCCTGTCTCAAAATAAAAAATGAAAAGGGCTAGGGATGTAGCTCAGTGTTTAAGTGCCTCTGAGTTCATTCATTGGTGCAGAAAAAAAATTCTAGCCAAAGGAATTAGCAGGAAAAAGAAATAAAAGGTGGGCTGGGGTTGTGGCTCAGGGGTAGAGGGCTCACCTAGTACGTGTGTGGCCTGGATTTGATCCTCAGCACCACATAAAAATAAAGGCATTGTATACAACTAAAAACAAATAAATAAATTAAAAAAAAAAGAAATAAAAGGCATCTAAATTGTAAAGGAAGAAAGAAAATTATCTGTTTTCAGGCAACATGGTTTTTTTGGAAGTAATGGAAGGGAAACCCTGGGGCTCATACATTCTAGGCAAGTATTCTACCACTGAGCCACATCCTGAGACTTGATGACATGATTTTTCTTAAGACTCTACCAAAAAAAGAGAAAGAACCTGCTAGAATAAGCAAATTTGTAGGGTACAAAATCAACAGATATTGTGTTTCTATACACTAATAATGAATAATCTGAAAAGGAAATCAAGAAAACAATCCTATGTACAGTATCATCAAAAAGAACAAAATATTTAGGAATGAACTTAGCCAAAAAACTGAAAGTTACAATATATTGCTGAAAGAAATTAAAGACATAGATAAATGGAAAGACATACCATGTTCATGGATTGGGAGACTTAATACTATTGTTGACAATACCAAAGTGATCTGAAGATTCAATGTAATCCTATCAAAATCCAAATTGTTTTTCCTATGTAGAAAAATCCATCCTTAAATTCATATGGCATATCAAGGGACCCTGAAAACAAAACAATAAAGACAGACACATAAACCAATGAAATAGAATGGAGCATACAAAAATAAACACTGTCATGAATAGTGAGATTTTTGTTGTTGTTGCTGTTTTTGGTACCAGAGATTGAACTCAGGGGCACTTGACCACTGGGCCACATCCCCAGCCCTTTTTTGTATTTTTATTTGGAAACAGGGTCTCACTGAGTTGCTAAGTGCCTCACCATTGCTGAGACTGGCTTTGAACTCGCGATCCTCCTGTCTCAGCCTACCAAGTGCTGGGATTACAGGCATGTGCCACCACCCTGGCATGAGATGATTTTTTGACCAGGGTGCTGGGACCAGTCAATAGGGAAGGACAATCCTTTTGTTGTTGTTGTTGTTGTTGTTGTTGTTGTTTGAAACCAGGTCTTTCTAAACTGCTGAGGCTGTCCTCAGACTTGTGACTCTCCTGCCTCAGCCTCCAAGACAATGGAATTATAGGCATGTGCCACCATGCCTGATTGAGAATGACTGACTTTTTAACAAATTGTACAGTGAAAGCTGGATCTCAACATGCAAAATAATGAGGTTGAAGCCTTGACTTAATCCATGTATAAAAATTACCTCCAAATGAATGGAAGACCTAACATAAGAGCCAAGACTATATTACGTGGTGCTGAGGGTTCAATCCTCAGCACCACGTAAACATAAATGCATTGCATTGTGTACAACTAAATAAAAAAAAATTAAATTATTAAAAAAATTCTTAAGTCATCTACAAGAGTCAGAGCCAAGTGCAATAGTACATGCCTATAATTTCAGCTACTGGGGAGGCTGAGATAGGAGGTTCACAAATTCAAGGCAAGCCCAGGCAATTTATCAAGCCCCTATCTCAAAATAAAACATAAGAAGGGCTAGGACTTAGGTGCTGTGGTGCACAACTATTATCCCAGCAGCTTGGGAGGTTGAGGCAGGATGATCATGAGATCAAAGCCAGCCTCGGCCACTTAGGTAGGCCCTAAGCAACTCAGCAAGACCCTGTCTCTAAATAAAATATAAAAAGGGGCTGGGGGGTGGGGATGTGGCTCAGCGGTTTTAGCGCTCGTCTAGCACGTGTGCGACCCGGGTTCGTTCCTCAGCACCACGTAAAAATAAAGGCAGTGTGTACAATGAAAACCAATAAATAAATATTTAAAAAAAAAAAAAAAGGGGCTGGGGCTGGGGCTAAGTGGCAGAGCACTTGCCTTGCATGTGTTAGGTACTGAGTTCGATCTTCAGCACCACATACAAATAAAAGAAAGGCATGTTGCCCATATACAACTAAAAAAAGAAAAATTTAAAAATATATAAAAGGGCTGGAGATGTGGCTCAGTGGTTAAGTGTCCCTGGGTTTAATCCCCAGTACAAAAAAATGGAAAAAAATAAAAAGAAAAGAAAATGCAGTCATCTCTCAGTATCTGATCTCTGTGGGGGATGGGTACTTAGACCCATCAAGAATGCCAAAATCTGGGCTGGGGTTGTGGCTCAGCGGTAGAGCGCTCGCCTAGCATTGTGCGCGACCCGGGTTCAATCCTCAGTGCCACGTAAAGACCAATGCATTGTGTACAACTAAAGCAAATAAATAAATATTTAAAAATAAAAAAGAATGCCAAAATCTGTGGGTTTTCAGGTTCCTTGTGTAAAATGATATATTTGCACAGAGCTTCCATGCCTACTCCCATAGATTCTCACATTACCTGTGTTATGGGCCAGGCTATATGGGCAATGACCAAACAGACTCCATTTTGCCCTGAGACTCCACGTCACATAAGAAATGCTTCTCCCATGGGAACACCCGCCTCCGTACCCATCAACAGTTGCTTAGCATAGCATGTTTGGCAACACTAAATGGCAATTCTTATACAATGTAAAATTGTTTCCTCTCTGGTTCCCATTTTTTCTTGGACAATGTACTCTGTCAGAGATTGATTGTCTAGACATTAGTAACCATTCTTTAACTTGTACTCAACTAGGGTGATTTTAACCCACTTCCCCTTCTGCTTGTGATTTTAGATTTCATGACATTTGTTCATAGTTTTGAATCATAGCAACAGCCACTTACAACTAATGTGGTTTTGGACTATAAATATGCATTCTACCCCTCAGAGGGACTCAAGGGTGTAGACTTGCAGCCTGCCCTTGGCCCGCCGGCTGGTGAATAAAGTTTCCATCTCCTGCTTTAAGATCGACTCGGTGTTTTATTGCTATCTCACCGTAACACCTGTAATAACTAATGCAATGTAAGTGTTGTGTACATATTTGTACCTATGTGACATATAAATGATAAAAACAAACACTGTATTGTTTAGAGACTCATAAAAAGAAAAAAGTCCCTGCACATTTAGTAAGGATGAGATTTTTTAAAAAATTCTTTTTTCGACCTGTGGTTGGTTGAATCCACAGATACAGAGGCCTGGGTGCTATGTCCACACAAGACTTGTACATGACTGTTCATAGCAGTTTTATTTGTAATAGCCAAAAGCTGGAAACAATTCAGATGCCCATTCACTGGAAAATGAATAACACACTGTGGTCCATCCATAAAATGGAATACTACTCGGCAATAAAAAGGGATGAAATATTGATACACACAACAATGTGGAGAAATCTCCAAACAGCTGACCTGACATATCAGTCTCATGCCTCTTCTGTCCCGGACTCTGTTCTAAGTGAGGACCATGGACAGGTGGAAAGTCTAGTTCCCAAATTATGCACTCATTGATTTTAGAGTTGCAATGGTCAGTTCTAAGTTCAAATCTAAATGTATCCCATCAACACAGCTTGCAAGAGGGTCAGGTCTCTGAGGGGTGAAGAGAGGCTAGATTAGGTGGTGCATATGAGCTTCCTGTGGCTGCTGTAACAAATTATCATAGACCGGGTAGGAGAAAAAAGCAGCAATGTATTCTTGACTAGTCTGGAGGCCAGAAATCTGAAACCAAGATGTCTGTAGGGCCACATGTCCCCTGGGGGCTGTAAGAAAGAACCTGTATCAGGCCTCTCTCCTGGCTTCTGCTGGCTGCGGGACATCCTTGGGGTTCCTTAGCTGTGGAAGCATCACTTTAATATCCATCTGTCTTCCTGTGGCCTCCTGCCCTCTGTGTGTTTCCGGGTCTCCTCCACTTCTTCTAAGGACACTAGGCACTGGATTCCGAGTCAACCCTATTCCCACGGACCATTCACCTACTCACCTCAAATTAGCTAATTACACCAGCAAAGACCCTCTTTCCAAGGAAGCTCACTTTCTGAGGTTCTAAATGAATTTGGGTAATGCTACCAAAACCCTGTTGGGGGGGTCTCTGTTGCCAGGTGAGCAGGAAACATTCCCTTGAGGGTAAAGGGAGCCATGTATAGCCAAGGCTAGGTGTGTGGGCAAAGGCTGGGGCCAGATGAAATTTGACTCTCCCCCGCCCACCCTCGGAGGGAAAATGGAGAGAGAGGGGAGGAGGAAGAGCTGGCATCCCGCTCCTCCTCGGGAGCACCTGCTTTCCTATATGACTTTGGTCAAGGTGCTACTCCTCTCTGGACCTCACTGTCTCTGCCTCATAAATGGGGCACAAAAGGTTGGGCCTGAATTCCTCCAGAATCCTTGCTAAGGTTAAACACAGTCCAGGGGAGAGTTGTGGTCTTTCTCAGGCCATGGTGTCGGGTCTGAGGGTTTTCTATGCTGTCCAGAAGGGACACCAACATCTTTCTCATTGTGGGTAGAGAAAAGTCCAGTCTCACTTGGAGGGGCAGGAGTGGGAAGGGGTGCAGCCTCTAGGACCAGGAGCAGGACGCGCGAACCGACCTCCTTCCTGGAGGAGGGGCCTGGGGCCTCCCACTGCAGGGACTGGGGCGCCTCAGGCTTATTTGCATCTCATGCCCTCCAGCCAATCAGAGGCCGTGTCTGTTGGCTGGTGGCCTGGGATTGGTCCATCCTGAGATTCCACTGCAGGTGGTTGGTCCAGGCTGGCCCTGCCTTCAGAGGTTTGTCTCTCCTTGGTCAGGGCCACCACTGTGTCCGGGGCCAGGGGTCCCTTCCACCTCCTGCCCCAGGAAGAGCGGACGGTCCTCATCAGTGGGCAGGGATCCGGGGGGCTTTTTGGTTCCAGGAAGGATTTCTTCAGGACCCTGAGGGTAGGGGAGAAGAAAGACCCCATCAGAGATCTTGTTCCCAGATGGGGGATACTGATGACCTTGGAGGACCAGCTGTATGCAGTGTCACACAGAATCTCCTAGTCCAGTACATTGCCTAGACCTGTCCCCCTCTGTCTGCAAGACCTCTCTTCTATCTACCTAGGCCACCTACAGTTCAGGCCAATACTTGCTAAGACGCCATAGCTACCTCCCACCTCTCTGCCTTACTATTTCTCTTTGAGAAAAAACAAAAAATCCCATAACAGCTGGGGGGAACTTTCAAACACACTGGCCAAACCATTCCCTCCCCAGCGAGCCTGTGCCTGCCAGGGCCAGCGCACCAGCTGTGACCTCCCCACCAGCTCGCCCTGCGGCCAGCTCCACCACTTCCAAAACACCGACCTGACTTTTCTGGCTACAGATGTGCCTCATCACAGCACCCCCGCTTTGTTATCTTAACCCCCATTGCCTGCTGGGATCCAACTTGTTTCTTTTTGTAGATTTCATCTGCTCCCACGAGCAATCACATGGCATTGGCTAACGTCCATCTACCCCCATCGTGTATCTTATGTAAGATTTTTCTCTGAGTTGGCTCATTCTTTAATGAAGTCATTTTTATCTTAAGAGATTGTATATAAATATCCTAAGGGCAAATCACTTGGCTGTGCCAGAGGTAGGAAGTTATTGTAAAAAAACAGATATGAGCTGGGCACAGTGGCGCACGCCTGGCATCCCAGAGATGGGGAGGCTGAGGCAGGAGGATCGCAAGTTTGAGGCCAGCCTCAGCAAATCAGCAAGGCCCTAAGCAACTCTGTGAGACCCTGTCTCTAAATAAAATATTAAAAAGGGCTGGGGATGCGGCTCAGAGGTATGTGCTCCTGGGTTCAATCTCCAGTAACAACAACAACAACAACAACAAAAACAGATACTAGAAAAATAAATAGTATTGAGCCATGCTCGCTCTCGTGACAGGGCACTGTGCATAGTGCTGAAGATGAACCTGTGCCCACCTGAGCCTGTCCACAGGAGGGAAGAGAGGCTGGGATACATGGGGACTCACCACATCCCTCCCTTGAGTTATGGCCACATCCCAAGTGCCCAGAGCCACCATGCTGTTCCTTGCTGTGCAAACCCAGCCTGAGACTGACCTTCACCAATCTGTCATCCAGGGCAGTTATTTCCTCCTTGGGGGCCACTGACGCTGTCTGCCGAGCGAGGTCCCACCAGAGCAACCCAGGGCCCAGGGCGCTGCGCTTGGTGGGGCCTGAGGGGCAAGGGAGAAATTGAGGCCGTTAGTGAGGAAGCAGTGGGGGCTGGAGCTGGGGACCTGGGGAGGAGAAGGGAGGGCCAGGGGCGTGGCATGGGATGGGTTCCAGTCCCAGCTCTAGCGACCCTCTGTGGGGTCTGGGCAAGCCTCTGCCCCTCTGAGCCTGGTTCCTGTCTGCACAGTTGCTGGATGGGCCGGGAAGCGCCAGCGTGTGGTGCCGCTCAAGGCAGCGTCCAGGTGTCTGGAATGACACCTGGCACGGAGGAGGCTCAGCCAGGACTAGGGACGGAAGTCTGCCACTCAAGAGGTGGGAACTGCCACGCTGTCCCTATTCATTTCTCTTTGCTTCTTTCTACTTGTCTGTGGGAGTCAGAAATCCGGAAAGGCGCACAAATCGCTGAGAAAAAAGCATTTCAGCACCAGGACAGCGCCCGCGCCCCGCCCACGTCCCAGAGCCAGGACTCCATCTCCTGTGGAGGGGGGCAGCTCCGGCGCCTCGGTTCCTGCTGCTGTGATAGGGCCAGCCTTGGGGTGAGGACTGTCGCGGAGGTGAGGCAGCACAAGGGGTCCCACGTGTCCAGCCTGCAGGGCTGCGTGGCGGATGGGCGGTCCCTTCTTCTCTCCCTGATGGGAGGGCCCCTAGGCAGGGGGTGACCCAGGTGGCCCTGGAGAAGCCGCGTGCCCTGCTTACCGCTCAGGTAGCTGACGAGGGCTCCGCACAGCATGGTGGTCAGCGTGCCCAGGGCTCCGTAGTACAGATAGGAGATGGCGTAGAAGGTGTCAGCCAGAGCCGGCCGGCCCCGCGCCACTCTGGAGCTGCAGGGGGGAAGCGTGGGCGGAGCCTCCTGCTGCACCCCCCACACCTCCCAGAGCCGCTCCCAGGCCTCCTGCTGCTTTCCACGTCCATGGCCACAGCCCAGCCCGACCCCTTAGCGCTCACTCATGCGCTCAGCTGCCCTAGACCCGCTGCCAGGCGCTCTCCACGCTCAGCCAGAGCGAGCGCCACTAAACCGCAACTCATTCCCTCCTGCTGCTGCCCCTCACCATCCATGGCTCCCTATGGACCTCAAAGTCAAAGCAAATTAAACCCTTAGAAGAAAATGCATACAAACATCCATGACTAGGGGCGGGGTTGTGGGTCAGTGGTAGAGTGCTTGCCTAGCATGTGTGAGGCCCTAGGTTCTGTTCTCAGCACCACATAAAAATAAATGAATAAGCCGGGTGTGGTGGCGCACGCCTGTAATCCCAGCACTTTGGGAGGCTGAGGCAGGAGGATCGCGAGTTCAAAGCCAGCCTCAGCAATGGCGAGGCACTTAGCAACTCAGTGAGACCCTGTCTCTAAATAAAATACAAAAAAGGGCTGGGGATGTGGCCCAGTGGTTGAGTGCCCCTGAGTTCAATCCCCAGTACCAAAATAATAATAATAAATGAATAAGATAAAGGTCCACCAACATCTAAAAAATTATTGAAAAAAAAAACCCAAAAAACAAATATCCATGACTATGGTTTAGACAGTGGGTTCCTAGATATGACAAAACAGGCAGAAATAAACAGAAAAAAAAAAAAAAAAACGAGAGAGAGAGAGAGAGAGATGAATCAGACTTTATCAAAACTAACAACTGGGGCTGGGGCTATAGCTCAGTTTGTACAGTGCTTGCCTAGCACACGTGAGGCCCTGGGTTCAATCCTCAGCACCACATAAAAAAATAAATAAAATAAAGGCATGCTGTCCATCTACAACTATTAAGATTAAAAAAAAAAAAGGGGGGGGGTAGGGAAAGATGGGTGCGGTGGCGCACACCTGTAATCCCAGCACTTGGGAGGCTGAGGCAGGAGTGAGGTCAAAGCCAGCCTCAGCAATGGTGAGGCACTTAGCAACTCAGTGAGACCCTGTCTCTAATAAAATACATAAAAGGGCTGGGGATGTGGCCCAGTGGTCGAGTGTCCCTGAGTTCAATCCCCAGCACCAAAAAAAAAAAAAAAAAGTGGGGGGTAGGGATGTGGCTCAGTGGTGAAGCACCCTTGGATTCAATCCCTGGTACCAATAAATAAATAAATAAATAAATAACAACTTTTAGGCTGGGGCTGTAGCTCTGCAGTGCAGCTGGTACTCAGCAAGTTCAAGGCCCTGAGTTTGATTGTTAGCACCACCAAAAAATAAAAATAAATACATAAATAAATAATTTTAATAAGAAGGGAAAAAGCAAATTAAAATTTTTTGTGTATGAAAGAACACTGTCAAGGGCTGCGGTTGTGGCTCATTGGTTGAGTGCTTGCCTCGCATGCGTGTGAGGCACTGGGTTTGATCCTCAGCAGCACATTAAAAAAAATAAATAAATAAATAAAACAAAGATATTGTGTCCCTCTACAATTTAAAAAAAAATTTTTTTTTTCAAAGAACACTGTTGGGCTGGAGTTGTGCTCAGTGCTAGGCTCAGCTTGCCTGGCACTTGCGTGGCCTGGTTCGATCCTCAGCACCATGTAAGAATAAAGGCATCGTGTACAACTAAAACAAAATAAATATAAATTAAAAAAAAAGAAAAGAGAACACTGTCAAGAGAATAAAAAGATGAATTATAGAAGGTGAGACAATATTTGCAAAATCACACACCTGATAAGGGTCTAGTACCCAGAATATATAGACATATGTTGATTATGTAAATTAAAACTCAACAATAAAAAAGATATATAACTGAGCTGGGCGCGGTGGCACACGCCTGTAATCCCAGCACTTTGGGAGGCTGAGGCAGGAGGATCGCGAGTTCAAAGCCAGCCTCAGCAATGGCGAGGCACTTAGCAACTCAGTGAGACCCTGTCTCTAAATAAAATACAAAAAAGGGCTGGGGATGTGACCCAGTGGACGAGTGCCCCTGAGTTCAATCCCCAGGTACCACAAAAAAAAAAAAAAATGAATAAAAAGATAAAGGTCCACCAACATCTAAAAAATTATTGAAAAAAAAAACCCAAAAAACAAATATCCATGACTATGGTTTAGACAGTGGGTTCCTAGATATGACAAAACAGGCAGAAAAATAAACAGAAAAAAAAAAAAAAAGAGAGAGAGAGAGAGAGAGATGAATCAGACTTATCAAAACTAACAACTGGGGCTGGGGCTATAGCTCAGTTTGTACAGTGCTTTGCCTAGCACACGTGAGGCCCCTGGGTTCAATCCTCAGCACCACATAAAAAAATAAATAAAATAAAGGCATGCTGTCCATCTACAACTATTAAGATTAAAAAAAAAAGGGGGGGGGGTAGGGAAAGATGGGTGCGGTGGCGCACACCTGTAATCCCAGCACTTGGGAGGCTGAGGCAGGAGTGAGGTCAAAGCCAGCCTCACAATGGTGAGGCACTTAGCAACTCAGTGAGACCCTGTCTCTAATAAAATACATAAAAGGGCTGGGGATGTGGCCCAGTGGTCGAGTGTCCCTGAGTTCAATCCCCAGCACCAAAAAAAAAAAAAAAAAAAAAGTGGGGGGTAGGGATGTGGCTCAGTGGTGAAGCACCCTTGGATTCAATCCCTGGTACCAATAAATAAATAAATAAATAAATAACAACTTTTAGGCTGGGGCTGTAGCTCTGCAGTGCAGCTGGTACTCAGCAAGTTCAAGGCCCTGAGTTTGATTGTTAGCACCACACAAAAAATAAAAATAAATACATAAATAAATAATTTTAATAAGAAGGAAAAAGCAAATTAAAATTTTTTGTGTATGAAAGAACACTGTCAAGGGCTGCGGTTGTGGCTCATTGGTTGATGCTTGCCTCGCATGCGTGAGGCACTGGGTTTGATCCTCAGCAGCACATTAAAAAAAAAGTAAATAAATAAATAAAACAAAGAGATATTGTGTCCCTCTACAATTTAAAAAAAAAATTTTTTTTTTCAAAGAACACTGTTGGGCTGGAGTTGTGCTCAGTGCTAGGCTCAGCTTGCCTGGCACTTGCGTGGCCTGGTTCGATCCTCCTCAGCACCATGTAAGAATAAAGGCATCGTGTACAACTAAAACAAAATAAATATAAATTAAAAAAAGAAAAGAGAACACTGTCAAGAGAATAAAAAGATGAATTATAGAAGGTGAGACAATATTTGCAAAATCACACACCTGATAAGGGTCTAGTACCCAGAATATATAGACATATGTTGATTATGTAAATTAAAACTCAACAATAAAAAGATATATAACTGAGCTGGGCGCGGTGGCACACGCCTGTAATCCCAGCACTTTGGAGGCTGAGGCAGGAGGATCGCGAGTTCAAAGCCAGCCTCAGCAATGGCGAGGCACTTAGCAACTCAGTGAGACCCTGTCTCTAAATAAAATACAAAAAAAGGGCTGGGGATGTGACCCCAGTGGACGAGTGCCCCTGAGTTCAATCCCTGGTACCACAAAAAAAAAAAAAAAAAAAAAAGATATATAACTGCTGGGGATGTGGCTCAGTGTCGTAGAGCTCTCACCTAGTATGCACCAGGCCCTGGGCTCCTTCCCCAGCACCATAAATAAATAGATAAAATTTTAAAAAGACAAATTTAAATAAATAGATAAAATTTTAAAAGACCCAATTTAAAAGTGGGCAAAGGATTTGAATAGACATTTTTCCAAAGAAAATGTATGAACAGCAAATAAATACATGAAAAGATGCTCAGCATCATTATCAGGGAAATGCAAATCAAATCCACAAGGAGAGGCCACTCCCACCCTCGAGGATGTCTGGTTTTTTGTTTTTTTTTTGGGTTTTTATGTTGTTGTTGTTGTTGTTGTTCGTTTTGTTTTGTTTTGTTTTAATGGAAAGTAACAAGCATTGGTGAGGATGTGGAAAAGCTGGGGCCCTCACCTGTGCCTGAGTCCCAGGGTAATTAAACAGAATTACCATATAACCCAGCATTTCCACATTCAGGTATATGCCAAGAGGAATGAAAACACACTTCACACACCAACGCACATGCGCAAATGTTTACAGCAGTTCATGATCGCCAGGGAGTGGAACAACCCGGTGTCCATCAGCAGATGAGCAGATAAACCAAACGTGGCCCGCCCATAGGCGCAGGGTTACTCAGCCACAGGAAGGAATAGAGTCAGCCTGGCTGAGCCTCCAACTAGGCTGAGGCCAAAAGGCCACACACGTCTACATGAAATGTAGCGAGAGAAAGTGGATTCGTGGTTTGCCAGGGGCTGGGGAGAAGAGGAAAATGGAAAGGGACTTTTCTCATGTGATGGGGCTTCTTTTTGAGTTGATGAAAATATTCTTGTGTTAGTGCCAATGGTTGCATAAATCTTGTCAATATACTACCAGGCCCCCGTTTTTAATGATTAATTCTGTGGTATGTGAATTCTATCTCGATTTTAAAAAATAGAATCAAGCTGAACTCCTCTACCTGCATCATGTCTCCTACCCTTCCCTCCTCCCATTAAGTCCATCCCGACCTCCCTGCACCGGGACTGCAGCAAGCTGAAACTAAGCCTCAGGACCTTTGCACTTGCTCTCTCGCCTCCAGGAATGCTCTTCCCTAGCTGGGCTCCTTCTTCATCAGGGTCAGGGTTCCTCCCTGAATGCACTCTCTCAGGCCAGGTGTCTGCCACCTCCCAGGCCAGCCTGCTCACCTGGACATCCTGCTGGAGGCGTTGGTAGCGAGGAGGATCCGGTCCAGAAGGTCAGAGGTGTTGGCTGAGAGAGTCACGCAGTCATCAGTGGATGATGGCAGGACTCCCATGATCTGGGCGCTGGGCGGGTAGAGCGTGGCGCCCATGGCCACCCACAGTGAGAGAACCAAGCCCACAACCAGGCCAGAGAGGACGCCCTGGAGGCGGAGCCAGCGTCAGGGGAGGGGCTTCCAGGCCACGCCCCTCTCAGGCCCGCCCCTCGCCCTTCCCCACTCACGGGCGTGTTGCAGGCCGGGAGGAACATCCCAGGACGAAGGCCCCAGCAGGGGGCCGCTGATGACACCCATGACGGTGAAGGACCCCTGTGAGAGCAGGTGGGGCAGGGCTGAGGGCAGAGCCATCCCAGGTCTCGGGTCACCCCCGGGAAAGCAAGACCCGAGGATGCCCCCGTGGGCTGGGGAATCCCTGCTCCCACTTCTCTGAACTGCGACAAAGATTCTTTCTCCAACGCGGGGAAGTCCTTTCTGTCCCCAGGACAAAGTCCCCTACCTCCCACCTCCCCTCTCCAGTCCTGCCGCGACGTGGGCGACCCTCTCTGAGCCTCAGTTCAGTGGGGACGATGCCCCACCCCTGGGGAGGTGGGACGGGGTGGGGGGTGCCCAGCTCACCTGGAGGACACCACCCCCCAGCAGCGAGGACAGAGCCGCCACCGTGAGACAGGCCGAGCCGTAGATGAGCGCTACAGGGGGACGGGGGTGGCAAGGTCAGTGGGAGACGCCGCCCTGCTCCCGTGCCCGAGTGGCCCCAACTCACAGAGTCCCTTGGAGATAATCATGAGTTTCCGGGGCGCCAGGTTGGGCTTCCGGGGCTTGATGAGATCTTCCACGGTGACCGCGGCCATGGCATTGATGCTGGTGGATGCGGTGCTGCGAGGTGGGGAGACGGGGGGAGGGGCCGGGAGGGCTGGTCACACCCGCCCTGGGGGCCACCTGTCGCACCAGCCACTCAGCTACCAAGTCTGTCTAGGCCGCCAAGACCCCACCCATCAGGGAGCAGAGGTGGGGGTGACCAGAGTCCCCAGGGAGTGGAGGAGAGGTGCACTCCTGTCCTGCTTGCTCCAAGACAAGAGCCACTTCCAGGAGGGCAAAGTTACTGTGACCAAGCTCACACAAGACAGAAAGCTGGCTGCAGAGGGGAGAGCAAAGGCATAGGGCCAGAAGTCCTGGAAAATGTAAAACCACCAGCGTGCGTAGCCCCAGAGGCAGGAGCAGGGGTCAGCATGGTCAGGATTTAGGACAGCAACACCTGCCTCATAATAGATGCTCAATAAACACTCATTTGAAGCCGGGCGCGGTGGCGCACGCCTGTAATCCCAGCACTTTGGGAGGCTGAGGCAGGAGGATCGCGAGTTCAAAGCCAGCCTCAGCAATGGCGAGGCACTTAGCAACTCAGTGAGACCCTGTCTCTAATAAAATACAAAAAAAAAGGGCTGGGGATGTGGCCCAGTGGTCAAGTGCCCCTGAGTTCAATCCCCGGTACCACAAAAAAAAAAAAAAAAAAAAAAAAAAAAAACACTCATTTGAGGAAGAAGGAAGGAAGGAAGAGGAAGAGGGCTGTGCCCTGCTGGAGCTGGGGTCCCTGTGCTCGGGGGCGCCCACTGCCAGAGCCCACATTGACTGCCATCCGGGCAGTGTGCAGGGACTGTGAACGGGTGGGTGCCCAGGACATTACAGCCCCTGGGGAGATAGTCAGGAGCCAGGAGGCCCCTGGGGACTTAGGTGTGGCTGCTGAGCAGGGAGGAGACTCACCTGAGGGTGCCGCTGTAGGCGCAGGCGAGGAAGAGCCCGGGGACCCCAGGCAGGTCCTCGAAGATGTCCAGCACGAACAGAGGCATGTACTGGGGAAGGAGAGCGGGGTCACTCTAGGACAGCAGCCCAGGGGACGTCTCCTCTCTGTCCCGACACTGCACGCCCCCAGTGCCCAGGGCACGCGCGGCTCAGGGCGAGCACTGCGTGTGTGTTGACTGGCCACGTAGACCCGAGAGCTGTCACTGAGCCCCACTGTGTGCCCGGTCCTGCAATCCCAGTGACACAGGGTCCCATGTCATCACCATTTTGCTCACGAGGACTGAGGGGCCAGAGGTGGCACTGTTAGGGGGGTCTAGCATCTGACCCTCTTGGGGGGACAGCAGATGGGACAGCCTTGTGACCTCCGCCAACTCAGAACCCCATGGCTTAAGCTCCAGTTGGGGTGTGACCCAAGAAGGGGTCCTGGCCCAGAACTGCCCACCCTCCCTGCTGACCTTGGGCGCTTTCTTCCCCTTCGAGCCCCGGTTTTCCTTATCTGTAGAGCGAGAGCCACGGCAGCCTCGCGCTCACCACACACCAGAAGAGCTGATGGCAAACTGACTGCTTGTGAAGGGAACAGCATGAGGAACAGCAGGTGCTGGAGTCATCAGTACCACTCGTCCTGGATCACATCCCCTTCTCCTTTTTTCTTTTTTTAATTGAGGATTGAACCCAGAGGTGTTTTACCTACAACCCTAGCCCTTTTTATTGTTCACTCTGAGACAGGATCTTGCTAAGTTGCTGAGGGTCAAGGTTACTAAATTGCCAAGGTTGGCCTCAAACTTGTGATCCTCCTGCCTCAGCCTCCTGAGTAGCTGGGATTATAGTATTTTGACACTACACCCAGCTCTATCTCCTCCTCGATATCCCCTAGGGGGTCTCTGTGACTCTTTATTTTTTTGGTACCCGGGGATTGAACTTAGGGGTACTCGACCACTGGGCTACGTCCCCAGCCCCTCTTTTGTATTTTATTAAAGACAGGGTCTCACTGAGTTGCTAAGTGCCTCCCCATTGCTGAGGCTGGCTTTGAACTAGAGATCCTCCTGCCTCAGCCTCCCAAGTGCTAGGATTACAGGTGTGCGCCACCGCGCCCGGCTCTCTGTGACTCTTTTATTTATTTATTTATTTTTTTTGTGTGTGGTACCAGGGATTGAACTCAGGGGCACTCGACCACTGGGTCACATCCCAGCTCCTCTTTTGTATTTTATTAGAGACAGGGTCTCACTGAGTTGCTAAGTGCCTCCCCATTGCTGAGGCTGGCTTTGAACTAGAGATCCTCCTGCCTCAGCCTCCCAAGTGCTGGGATTACAGGCGTGCGCCACGGTGCCCGGCTCTCTGTGACTCTTAATATGAATGTGCCCCTCCCTGCTCACCTGGCTCCCCGTTGCCTTCCAGATTCAACTCTCCCCCCATCCCAGATCCTCCTCTGTCTGAGCTCTTTCTTGCCTCAGGACCTTTGCACAGGCTGTTCTTTCTGCCAGAAAGGCTTTTCCAGCTCCAGCCTTGAGAAGTGGAGCACAGAGCTGCCGGGGGTCCTGGGTGGGACTCACCTGATCTGGGGCAGAGATGCGGCCCGTGAGGAGGGGGTCACAGCCGCTGTAGAACACAAACATGACGATGCCGCAGAAGGCCGCGCTGAACACGATCAGGATCAGGCCCAGCTGGTTGATGATGAGGGCCCTGGGGGGAGGGGCGGCTCAGGGCAGGGAAGGGGCCTCTGGTCCCAGAGCCTCCACCTGCCCCGTGCACTCACAGCTTGGCCTGCCTCTCCGTGCGGCAGGCCACGTAGCGCTGCACCTGGGCCTGGTTCACGCCGTACATGGAGAGCCACACCAGCGAGCCGCCCACTACCAACGTCCAAAATGTGTAGCGGCTGCGAGGATCAGGGTCGAAACTGGGTAGGGACAGGGCGGGTCAGCCATGTGAAGATGTCACATTGACGTCACCTTCCCCAGGACCCCAGATGACGTTTCTGGATGTCCTGGGGCCTCAGGGAGCATCTGTGGCAGGCCCTGAAGTGTGAGGAGCAGTTTGTCTGATTGAAATGCACTTTTGTGTTCACTGAGTCACCTACGTGAGCATTCAGGGAACACTCGTGTCTGGGCTGGGGAGGTAGCTCCGTGCTAAGGCGCTTGCCCAGCATGCAGAAGGCCCTAGCTTCCATCCCCAGCACAGCAAGGACAAGAAAAAAGAAAAATAGATCATCCTTTTGCTGCCAGGCACGGAGGCACTGGCCTGTAATCCCAGTGGCTTGGGAGGCTGAGGCAGGAGGATCGCAAGTTCAAAGCCAGCCTCAGCAACTCAGTGAGGCCCTGTCTATAAATAAGATATTAAAAGGGCTGGGGGAGGCTGGGGTTGTGGCTCAGTGGTAGAGCGCTCGCCTAGCCCGTGTGTGGCCCGGGTTCAATCCTCAGCACCACGTAAAAATAAAAGCATTGTGTACAACTAAAACAATAAATAAATATATTTTTTTAAAAGGGGCTGGGAGGTGCTGGGGACATAGCTCAGTTGGTAGAGTGTTGCCACCTGAAGCGATGGCTGCTTGGAGCCACAAAGCCGCGGGAATAAGTTCAGAGGCAGACTGGAAACAAACAGGATCTTTACTCTGTCAGTTTCTCTCTCTGGCTCTAACACCTCTAACACGTACCACACACCAGCAAACAACCAACAACCAAAATGGCCCCCACCCGCTCTGCGCTCGGCCCAAGTCTCTCGAGATCCCGGGCCAAGTCTCGTGAGACTACGGAAGGCGGCAATGTCCAAAACTCCATGCCCCGAAGTCAACCGCAATCATAGCCATCTCCCCAAACAGGGCTCCTGCAGTAGAGTGCTTGGCTCACATGCACAAGGCCCTGGGTCCAATCCCCAGCACCACAAAAAAAAAAAAAGGGCTTGGTGGTTAAATGCCCCTGAGTTCCATCCTTGGTACAAAAAAGAAAAAATCATTGTTTCTTTGTCCAGCTGGGAGCCCCAGGAGGCCTCAGTGTCCAGGCTGGGCTGGCCACAAGGGACAGAGCTGGATGTAGTCCTGCCTCTCCACCCCGCAGAGTGAGTCCTGGCCAGGAGGAGGGATGGGGGCTGGAGGAGTGCAGGGTGTCCGGGCAGGGCTCTGTCTGCGGGGACGGGGCAGGGAGGGGACAGAGAGGCTTCCTGGAGCAGGAGGCTTTGGCTGGTCCCCCCCCGGGGGGGGGGGGGCATAAGGGGGTGACCTGCTCTAGAGTCCACTCACTCCAACGGGTTGATCCTCGAGTGGTTCTGGGCGAGCCTGAGCACTCGCCGGGGCCCGCCCATGAGCACGGTGCCCCGGGCCAGGATGGCCCAGAAGCCAGACAGCATCACCACCACCTGGAACACGTCCGTCCAGACCACGGCCTTCATGCCGCCCTGCGGGTCGCGCAGAGAGAGGGGTGAGCCAGGGCCTGACTGCAGCTAGCCCTTCTGCCTAGCATGGGTGAGGCCCTGGGTCTGATTCTTCAGCACCACATATAAACAAATAAAACAAAGATCCATTGACAACTAAAAAAATATTTTAAAAAAATACAATAGGGTTAATCATAGTTTTGTTTGTGAGATTTAAATGACTTAATAAGTGACAAAGACTCAGAACAGCACCTAGAGCTCACAGGGACTCAGTGAGCATGACTGTCATATTACTCTACTGTCATTATAGTTATTATTATTGGTACTGGGGATCAAACCCAGGTGCACTCAACCACTGAGCCACTTCCCTAGCCCTTTATTTATATTTTATTTAGAGACAGGGTCTCACAGAGTTGCTTGGGGCCTCTCTAAATTGCTGAGACTGGCTTTGAACTCATGATCCTCCTGCCGCAGCCTCCTGAGCCGCTGGGATTACAGGCGTGGGCCACCCGGCCTAGTCATTATTAATTATTTTTTACCCATCCAACCTTGTGGCTTAAGAGTCCCCGGATTTTTCTTTGGAGAAGACCCTCCCCCTCTTGCCGGCCAGCTCCAAGAATAGCCAATCAGAGCACCGCAGTCCCTCAACTGCCTGGAACGTTTCAGCCCCAACAGGAGTGAGCCAGAGGCTTGAGACTTTTGCCCGGCACTGCTGAAAGGAGTTCACTCTCTGCGAGGCAGGAAGCCAGAAAGGTGGCAGCCTGGAGCTGATGGAGCCCAGAGAAGTGGGAGAGGGACAAAGAGGACCTGAAGCCAGCCTATTCCTCGGTTCTTACCAATAAGCCTTTCAGATCACCCTTCATTATAAAGAAGAGAAAACCGAGACCCAACTAGGACAGGGGCTGACTCGGGAGAAAGGGGAGTCAGAGATGAGCTGGCGGACCCAAAATCTCCCCCACAGAAGACCCAGTGGGCATAAAGTCCCCGCGTCGTTCGTGGGGTCACTCACCACAGTCGTGTAGAAGGTGCAGATAATTCCGGTGGACAGGAGTGACGCCCAGATGTCCAGACCGGTCACTGTGCAAATTAGACATCCCCCAAATTAGTGGTCCCTGCAGGGAGCAAAGTTGGCCCTGGGCGTCTTAGGCCCTCCTCTCCCCCCCCCCTCCCCCGGGCCAGCCTTCTCCTCCGGGACACCCTCCCCCCACCTCCCCGGCAGACCTTGGTTCAGGATGAGCGCGGGTGCGTAGATCACGATGCCGGTGTAGAGCACCTGCAGGTAGACGGCGGGGCGGTGAGGCGGGGCAGGGCAGGCAGGGACGGGACGGGCCTGGGCGGGGTGAGGGCCGGGTCCTGCCGGGCGGGAGGGCCTGTGGGCGGGGCCAAATCGCCATGTGGGCGGGGCCCGGGCTGCGCGGGATAGGGGCTGGGTCCCGGGTGCTGGGGGCGGGCTGTGCGCTCCGGGAACTGAGGTTGGAGCCTGCAAGTCGCTTGGTTGAAGGCGGGCGGAGGCCACTCACTGTGGCCACCAGGTACTGCAGCGTCCCGCAGAGCCGCACCACGCGGCTGAATCGAAGCTCCAAGTACTGCAAGAAGGAGTCGAGGGCTTGTGGTCACCGCGACAGTGCCGAGGACTCTGGGGTCCCTGCCAGGCCTCTCGGTTTCTGCCCTCCCCGCGGAGGCTAACTGCGCTTGCTTTTGCCCGAGCGCCCCGCACACACCCGCATCTGTGCGAGCACACGTGCCGTCTCGGCGCCTCGCATGGACGTGTGCCCCGGAGGAGCGACCCGTATGTGTACGCAAATCCTCCCACTCTGACCGCCGGGGTCGCTCCGCTCACACCGAAGTGCCGACAAGACACATTCTAGTGCCGGTGGCCAGTGGCATTGGATGCTGCTGAATACCAGACACGACGGTGGCTTTACCCCCTGCCCCGGGGGAAGATCTTATAAATGGCTCGCCTGGACAGACAGGTAGGAAGCCCGAGCAGAGACGCGCCCTTGCTCTAGGGAGCCGTAAAGAGTTAAGCCGGGTTTTGAACCCAGAGCCCGGGCCCGTCCCCTCTGGAGCGCATAAGTATGAAGGTGCAGGGACACGCGGGGACAGGTGTGTGCCTGCCCACACGTGAGTAGAGTTCGGGCCGAGCCTGCGCCGCCCTCCTGCGCCTCCACCAAGGAACCAGGGCACCTGCTCTTCTCTTCCTCCTTCCTGCCCCTCGCCCCACTGCCTGGGGCCTCTTCCCAGAACCCTCCCCGCATGCCTGCCTGGGCCCCCGTTAAGCGCCGGGAGCGGATCTGCCCCGTTTGGAGCCCCAGGGCCTCCAGCTCGCCGCGTTCCCAGCCAGGCAGGTCCTGCCTCGGCGTACCTGGTAGGTGCTGGTGAGGCCGAGGCGGTAGAAGACCGGCATGAAGAGCAGGGCGGTGAGCAGCGAGTTGAGCAGCTGGCCCAGGCACATCCAGAGGAACTTGAGGCCGTAGCGGTAGGCCTCGGCGGGCACGCCCAGCACCTGCACCGCTGACATGAAGCTGGCGGCCAGGGACAGGCCCACCGGCAGGGCCGTCAGGCTCCGGCCCCCGGTGAAGAAGTCGTCCGCGCTGCGCTGCCCACCCCGAGCCAGCCCGACCCACAGCCCGATGCCGGTGGACACGAACAGCATGAGGGCGAAGACCCCGTAGTCCCAGGCTCCGAACGTGGCCCGCGCCCCTGCCTCAGTGACCTCCATGCGAGCAGGTGCCACGGCCACCGTGTCCTCGGCCCAGCAGGCTGCACCGGCGTGGGCGGTGGGGGGATGCTGGGGTCCCGCAAGGAAGTCACACGCCTGTCCCCCTCCGTGTGGGGTGACAGTGACAGGAGGGTCAGGGGCTCCCTGGACCAGGGATCTGTGGGTCCTCGCGGTGTCGGCTGTTCCTCGCTCTGCGCCGCCGTCTGTCTGTCCACTCCACCTCTCACTCTGGGGCCAGCTGCCCGACCCAGCTGCGTGTGAGCAGCCGGCCAGCCTGTCCCCCTCCCTGGGCGCTGTGTCCGCGCTGACAGCGGGAGGTCGCAGTGGGGCTTAAAGAAACAGTTCCAGGTTGTGGGCTGCGGATTTATTGGGCTCAGGGGTCAGAGTGGCTCCGCCCCAGACCTGGAGGCGGCCACCCGCACCCTTTCGGCTCTGGGGCCAACAAGCTGGGCCAGGCCATGTGGTGTCTGCTGGGGGTGGGGGTGGGTGGCCTCCCCCAAACTCCACTTCCCCCGCGTCCTTTGGAACTCTTCCCTGACCACTACCTGTCCATGCCAGCCGTGGACAAGAGATGTCATGTCACTTGTCCAGGTCCACACAGCCTGCTTCAGCACTCACAGTCCTGCTTGGCCTCATTCTCCCACAGAACAAGGTTTCGCTTTCAGGGTTTTGTGGGTGCCATAGGGAAAACCTCTGGGCTTCAGCCGCTCGCCCTAACTAGTATCTGGATCTGCTCTTTCCCTGGAGTCTCTGGGAAAGGGCAGCAGCACCCCTGCCCTCTGGGGACGGGGGGTGGGGTGGGGAGGCATTCCGGGCTCTGCAGTCCCGGTGGGGACGTGGTGGGGACGTACTTGGGGAATTCTCTGCTTCTTTCTCTGGGAGGAGAAGCATTCTCGGGGCTCTGTTTCCCCATCTGTAACCGGGAATAAAACAGCCTCTGAGGAAGGAATCGAGCCTGGTGACAGCCTGGCCTGCGGGGTGCTCCGTCCAGGCCCTTAGAGTCCATGACTTCACTCATTCACCGCCTCCTGTAGCAAACGCAGGGGGGGCATTCCCAGCCCAGGTGGGAAAGTGGACAACGGGGGTCACGGGGTGCAACTGCTGTGGCTGTGACCCTAAACCTGAAGACGCCCTGCCACTGAGGAGATAATAAATAATCCCTCTGGCTTCACTTGCTCTGTTTTTTAAAAATATTTTTATTAGTTGTTGAGGGGACTTTATTTTTATGTGGTGCTGAGACTCGAACCCAGTGCCTCACACACGCTAGGCAAGCACGTGCCACGGAGTCACCACCCCAGCCCCTCAGTTGCTCTTAATTGAGTTAAAAAGCACTGGCCATGGAGGCCACACAGCTGGACGGGACGTCCTGGTCCCTCTCTGGCTTTGCTGCAAAGCACGCCTCTTATCTGTGGGTCACCATGATAGTGGTTGCCTACGTTACTCTTTGGGACTGGAAAGCCACTTTTGCTGCAAACACCAACTTTTCCCTTGGGCCTCCAGGCGTGCAGTGGTGCTTGGAGCCAGGTGGAAGGCCCGGCCTCCCTGCCTTCACACCTTCTGTCTCCTTTTCTTTTTTTTTAAATATTTATTTATTTGCTTTAGTTGTACACAATGGAATGCATTTATGTTTACGTGGTGCTGAGGATCGAACCGGGCCGCGCACGTGCGAGGCGAGCGCTCTGCCGCTGAGCACAACCCCAGCCCCTGTCTCCTTTTCTTTAACTTAAGCAGATGCAACTCTGCTCTGCACGGAGCCTGTGGCTGGTTTGAGATGTTGTGTCCAAAACTCTCACGTGGGGTTAATGACCTAGAGCGCCCTGGAGCGCCGGGCTCTCTCTGCCCACTCCCTCCCCTTTAAGGCTAAATGCACCCACCAACCCCTTGACCTGAATCGCCAGACCAAGAAAGGAGTGCGGGTGCGGGAGGTGGCAGCCCTGGGCAAGCTGGCCGGGCGCTGAGCTCTCTTCTCCATTCTCCCCACACTCCCACTTGTCTCCGTGGCATCACCTTTTCTGTGAGACAAGCCCCAAACCTGGGTTCAGAAGCACCTTGACTACCCAGGAAGGAGGGCAGATCTGGGGGTCTCTACTGTGCCCACTGCATGGAGAAGGGACAGGAGGCTCAGGATTGGAAGTCGGCTGCCTAGGGCAGTCCCTAGGAGCTGTCATCTCGGAGCCTTCTCTGGTGGACCAGGGGGTCTCTCTTCTCTGGGTTGAGTTCCTGCTGGGACCCGATTTTCCAGGGATGTGGGTGGTGGGAGGGTGCTGGAAGCTCAGATCCCTCCTTAGGTGATAACTGTCCTCCTCCAGCCTCTGCTGCCCCCTAGTGGCATCCTCTGGCCTTCACATGCCGCCTCCACAGGGTCCAGCATCCCCAGAGACCCCACCTGCCCCTGGACAGGCCTCTCCTGCCTCCGTACCATGCTGGCATGTCCCTCCACCAGGGATGGTCCTGCCTGCACCAGGCTAGGCTGTGAGACTGGTTCGTTGAGCACCTACTGTGTGCAGGGCTGTGTGTCAGGCGCTATGACACAGCAGCACCCAGGAGGTCCTGCCCGCGTGCTGCCTCCTGAGGCTGGCACAGTCAGCAGTCATTTCAGGGGGTGATGGGAGAGGGGGAGACCTGCAGGGTGCACGTGCTGGAGGCAGTGGGGAGGGAGTTCCAGGAGGAGCACCAGCTCAGGGAAGCCAGCAGGAAGGCCATGGGGACGGTGCTGGGGAGTTTGGGGCAAGTGAGGAGCCTAATGAGGTTTCTAGGTTGTGAGAGGGATGGTTTGGGCCTCGTTCTGGAACCCTGGGAGAGGGGGGCTGCATGGCAGGCAGGGCACCTCCTGTGATGGGTGGAGACACGAGGGGAGGGACTAGCAACTTGCACCCAAGACTGTGAAGACTGTGCAGTTCCCATCTTCACAGGGTGGGATTAGGCAGCTGCAGATGTGTGTAAGCTGTGACAGCACTGGTCACCTGCCTGCCCCCACCCGTCCTCAGGCACCCCCCAGGGCTCACTGAAGACCTGGTAGAGGCCAAGGGTGACTCTAGATTCCTCTTCTGGGAACTAAGAGTGACAACAGTCCGCATAGCAGGATTTGAGCTGAGGCCATCAGACTCCAGAGACCACCTTGAAGTTCTGCGAGGTATTGATAATCCCCACTGGGTTCTGTTTCCACGGGCTCTCCTGGGCCCCTACTTCTCTTGCTTATCTTGGCATTGCCCTAGCTCAGGAGTGGAGGTGCAGGGTGGGCCCACGGAGGCTCACATCCATCTCCCAAGTCCCCAGCCCTGCCCACGCCTGACACCTGGCACTCTGGCACCCAAGGACAGGGCTCTTAGCACCGAAGAGGTGGAGGGATCCCTGGACCTTCCAACCATTCCTCCTTGGGCCCCAGCAACCCTCCTGTGCCCACCCTGGCCAGCCCACTCCACGGGGAAGACTTCCCCCCTTGCTGGCTGCACTGATGCCAGCAAGAAAGACTGGAGAGGGCAGGGATCTCCCCCAGGAGTCATGGCTGCACCTTGTGCCCTGCCTTAGTTACGTCCCATCTACTGGTGTCTTAACATAGGTTAGTTTTGAGGAAGTGGAAGGTTCAGGCCAGGGGTGGGGGCACTCTACAGGGTCAGGGACCCAAGTTCCTTTCACTCGTCTTCCTCGTGGTCCAAGAGGACTGCTGCAGCACTGGCCATTGTGCCCACTCTGACCAAATGGTCATTTCCTGAAAAACGGCTCACACCACACAGCCACCTGATAGGCCAGCATTTAAGTAGGGAGATCCTGAGAGGACATCTAGGAGTTTTCTGCCAGAAAACACTAATATTAAGAAAATCAACTAGGCAAAAGCTTTTTGAAGTTCAGCCTAGGTCTCCACCAACATCCTCTCAGGAATATCAACAGGTGTCCTGCAAAATAGCATCTGGGACTTTCCCGAGTTTCTTTCTGTCCATCTGAAGAGTGATCCCATGGACACCTCAGCAGGCCCAACTCCTGGGCCTCTGCAGACCCACTGTGGAGGGGAGGGGTGTCCTGGACGCTGCAGGCCTGGGGTCCCCCAGGTTTCTTCTCAACCTGTGGGTCTCTGGATTATTAAGGCAGGCCTGTAGCCTGTCCCCAGTGCTCACATGGTGGTCATTTCCCAAGTATTGACAAAACAGTAAATGTCATGCTGACCTTCAGATGAAAATACCAAGCACAAGAAAGCCAGGGCTGCCCAAGGTCACATGCCAGGGGAAGGAGGCTCCCCAATCCCAAGTTCTTGGCTATGCCTCAGCTCCATCAATGCAGGCTTAGCTTCCTGCTGGTTGGGGACTCTGCCAGGGTGGCCACCTCAGGGTGGGATTAGCTTCGTGCCTGGTGTTTTCCAGGCCTGAACTTGTTCCCTGGAGACAGGCACCTATGGAGAGACCTTAATCTCCTTAGGCAAGATTAGGGCTGCAGGTGCCCAGGATGGCGAGCAGTGGCCTCACGTGCCTGTAGAGAACCTGGGGACCTGCAGACCCAGTTAGTTCTACACCAGGTTAGCCAGGAGGGTGAAGCCTCAGAGGACTCTGCCCAGGGGCAGCAGATGGACAGGGCCGAGGCCTGTGTCTGAAAGACAGTGGGGACAGATCCAGGGAACTATGACCTGCAGCTCACAGCCCTGGACTGGCTGAACAAGCAGGAAGGAACTCAGGGGACTGGGGTGATGTGGGTTGGTTAGTTTGCACTGAGGACTTTAGTACGCAAGGCTCAGCTCAGCTGTCCCCCAGGGAGGTGACCTGGGCTGGTCTCCTCTCACTGCTCAGTCTTGAGTTCTGTCGAGCGTGCAAAAGAAAACACATGTCTGAGCCTAAGAACCAGGGTGTTCCCAAGGAGTTTATTTGGGTAACCTGGGGGGGCCCTGAACCTAGAAGAAGGTGTTTGGCCTCTTGGTGGTGAAGCGTGGCTTGTGCTGGCGACGCAGGACCCGATGGGGCAGCGGGAACTTGATCTTGGAGTCCTGTGGGGAGAAGGAGGTGAGGGGAGTGGAGGCCTCTTACCTGCATCTTCTGGGGGGATCACCCAGGTGTGACAAGCCCCCTGTGCACTGGGCTACTGGTCCCTGCAGGGGAGCCCCTGGGGTGCAGCTGGCCCAGTAGGGCCCTTAGGGCACTCACGTGGAACTGCTTGACCGCCGGTCGCCGGCACTTGCTGGCTGCGATCTCCTCCACCTTCATGATCTGGATGGAGTGGGCCCGGGCGCGGTGCCGGGCTCCCATGTCTCGGTCTGCACAAGGGGAAAGAGGCAGTCAGCCAGGCAGCGGCCTGGGACTCCAACTGGGGCTGACTAGAGGTCACAGGCTCTGGCCCCAGCAGGCCTAGTCACAGGAGTGTAGAACCTCCAAATTCACTTTGAGGGGCACAGGCACAGCCTCTCAAAGGCGACGAGATCCACTTGCTGTGTGCACCTCTGTTTAAACCACTGTTACAAGAAACAGCGATTCTTGGGTTGAGGTGCGGGACCCTGGACAGGTAAACTGCATGGGGAAAGGAGCCAGCTGCCGACACTGGGCAGGGCTGGGCCAGGTTCTTGGTGAGTCTGGAAAAAATGTGGAGAGGACCCCCTAAACCAGGGAGGTCGGAGGATGGGTTTGATAAATGATGGTGCCTGATCCACAAAAGCCCGGGGTTCTTCCTTCTGAGCTAAGGTCCACCTGCTACCAGGGTCCGGACAAAAGTCCCCCTGGGGCCTGAGCCCCCTCCATACCTGCCCTGGAGTTCTGGTGTGCCCATGTCAATGACCTAGGCACCTCTCATTTGCCCTAAGAGTCAGGAGGAACTGGAGACGCCTGTAATCTTAGCCTGAGGTGGGAGGCAGGACCAGCAACTCACAGCACTGGGTGACAGCGCCTGCGGTGGTCAGGTCACGGTATTCCCGGTACATGTTGTGGGTGCCGCTGCGGGAGTCATAGCGCAGCCAGATGCCGAAGTTCTTCACCCGCAGTGGGGACTTCTCAAATACCTGCCAAGGCAAAGGGTGGTCAGCACGAGGTGCAAACAGCAAGCAGGCCTCACCCAGGCCCAGAGTCCTGCCTCCAAAAGAGCCCAACCCCCAGGGGCAGAGTATCAAGCTGCAGTTTCCCAATCTTGCACCTCTAGGCACCCTCAGGGGACATGCTAAGTAAGGGAAAAATCCACCAAAAAGCCCAGTGTAGGACAGGTTCAGGCGGGGCTGCCTACCCAGTACACACGGACACAGCTCTGGACAGTTCCCAACCTCCAAAGATAAGCAGGCCAAACTAGCCACTGCCCAATGTCCACCACAGCGCACCTGCCAGTTACAGGGCCTTTCTCCCTGTTTCACAGGTGTGGCGGCGGCGGTGTGTGTGTGTGTGTGTGTGAGACGGTCTTCACCAAGGAGTCCTTCCACGCCAACCACCCTCCTCCCTGGGTCCCAGGCTTTCTAACTTTGGATCTGCACAGAGAAGCCCACCCAACACCATGGCCCCATGTCTCTGAAGACCGCTAAGATATGCCCAGTGCCCGCTGGAAGGTGGAGACCCACTCGAGACCCAGTGCTGTCTGACTCTCCATACCTGCCCACAGTAGACGATTTCCCCTGAAGACTTCTTCATCTTCTTTAGCTGAGATACAAAATACCAGAAGCGGGACTTGGCGACAACATGATTGGGTGCAAAGATTCGCATTCGGTAGAGAGGTGGGGTGTGACATTTTGGGGTGGGCAGGCAGCGCCCCACCACCTTGTACTCTCGAAGCTGCAAGAAAACAGCAATAAGGCCAGGCTAGCACCCAGAACCAAGAGTGGACACCTACCCTGCAGCCTTTCCCAAGCATGGTGACAGCCAGATACAGGAAATGGAAGCAGGATTATCCTAGGGCCTCCAATGGGAATTCAGGTAACTGTGGGCCTCCTTTCTCAAGTTGTCATCCCTAACTACTCTGCAATACCGGAGTCACTTTGCAGGTCCAGCCACCCCCTCTTCTATCGTGGGGCCTAAAGATCTCAGACAACTAAGAACCAGGACAAGAACTCAGGGCTCTCTGCAGCCATGGGTTCCCTGCAGGACCCTGTCTACAAGTGAGCACGTTCTGCCAAGTCCATAATGGCAACCCACCCTTTACTGATATCAACGAAAAGTAGCCACAACTTCCCAAGACTCTGCTCCTACTCCCTGCTCTGGGCGGGCGGATCCACTGGCCACACATTCTGGAAGGGAACGATAGAGCTGGCCCACGACTGGTCCAGGGAGGAAACCGAGGTTGGAGATCTGTACCTCACCCCTTCTATTTTTTTTTCCCCTTGAGGCAATGTCTTGCTAAATTGCCCAGGCTGACCTCGACCTCGCGATTCTCCTACCTCAGCCTTCCGAGGAGCTGGGACAGCTGGCGTGCGCCACCACGCCCGGCCTAGCCGTGTTTTCTCCCCTGTGTACTAAGCACCCTGGCTTTGCCCAGCACGTACCACAGTCCTAAGGCCCGCGCTCCTGTCTCGGCTCGGTGTTTATTATGTTCTACTCCCAGCCGCGCCAGGGGAAAAGCGACTACTATCCCCTTCCAAGTTCACTTTGCAGATTAGCAAACTAACGCTCGGAGACTAGGCGACAGGTCAAGGCAGCGCCCCCCACGCTGTGCGACATGTCCCTTCCCTGGAGAGAAGACTGGGTCTCCCCGGGCCCTCGCGCCTGCCCCGACGGCCCAGGCCACGCGCCGGCCTCCTCACGCGGCTTCCGCACGGCCGCCATGTTGGCAAACACCTCGGGGCGTCGGCGCGCGGCCTAGGAGGGCCCAGACAAGCGCACGCACCGCCGACTCGGGCAGCGCCACCGACCCGGGCCCTTGGTGCGGTCCGCGCCGCATCCTCTGACGGCAGGCCACACCGCGCCCGCCTTACCGTGCCCGAGGCCTTCATGGCGCTCTGTCCGCGCTCGCAGCCACCCACAAAAGGAAGTGGCCTCCTTCGCGCAGCCGCTCACCATGAGTCCACGGCAGGAAGTTCCGCCCTCTAGAAGCTATGCGCTCATTGGCTTCTTGTCCCGGCGCTCAAGGAGGTCCGCCTCCTCATTGGCTTCGAATCCATCCACCTGTCCCAGCCCGGCCTCACCTCACCGCGAGACTACATTTCCCAGGAGTAGCAAGCTCCCCTGTTCCGGGGCCGTCACCGAGCGTCGGCGCCAGCGGCACTCTGGGAGTTGTAGGCGCTCGAATGGTCTCGTGTGGATTCCGGTGTTCTTTCCCCCACAGAATCCAGCGGCTGCAGAATTTACGATGAACTCGCGGGGCTTTTCCCCACCCGGCGCCTCTTCCCCACGAAAGTGTATTACGGTGGTCTTGAGTCACGTGCCTAAGAGTTCTCATCTGTAAAATGGGAATAAAGATATTTTTCTCTTTATATGACTATTTCAAAGCCCAGAGATAAAATCTAGTCTAAAGATTATTTAATTTAACCCAATATGCAACTTTTCTGTCACTGTTTATTACACAAGCAAAATGATAACAATTTGGGGTATCTGTCAGTTTCACTGTGATCATGTTTATGAAAACATAGAAATGTTTAAAAACCTTTTGCATTTCGGAAATTTTTCAAGCTGAATGTAAATGAAAAAGAATTGAATAAATGCATTTAAAAAAAAAAGATATTTTTCTCCTAGAGATGTTCGACAGGAACGTTGCTGAAACGCTGAAACGCTAGTTATTGTTCTTGGAGGTCTGATTCGCGCTCTGTAGAAGCTGGGACGCAAACCCCACCCGTTTGCTTCTCGTTCTCACAGATCCTGGGGGACCTGAGGATGATGGTGGAGGACATTGGAATTGATCAAGATTCAACCTTAGGGATGGGGGTGTATCTCAGTGGTAGAACATTTGCCTAGCATGCACGAGGACCTGGGTATGATCCCTAGCACAGAAGGCCAGGCAAAGACCCCCAAAATCCAAGATCCAGTCCCCACCCTTGAGGGGCTTCTGGCTTAGCAGTTTGCTCAGGCAGAAAGAAGTCTCTTTGAAAAACTACAAACAACTTACTGATAACACGTTATAAAGTAAAACAAAGAAGAAAAAAGATGAGTAGGCATATTTTCGGGGGGTGGAGGGTGCTCCTAGAGAAGATGACATTTGAGCCCCATTAGCATTTTTTCCTTTTTAAATTAAAATATAGTAACAGCTGGGACTGAAGGTGCAGCTTAGTAGAGCGCTTGTTTAGCATACACCAGGACCTGGGTTTGCTCCCTGGCACCAATAAATAAATAAGTTAATTAATTAATAATTAATAAAGGTTTAATTAAAATTCCATACAGTTCATTTAACTTGTACAATCCACTGGGTATAGTGGTGCACACCTGTTGTGCAAGCTATTTGGGAGGCTGAAGCAGGAGGATCACTGGAGCCTAAGATTTCATGGCCAGGCTGAAGAGTATAGAAAGACCTGACCCTTTCTATGCAAATTAATTGTACAATCCAAGGATTTTTAGTACATTTGCAGATGCACTTTCATATACATTTCATATATGTACAGTTGTGTAAACATCACCAACATTTAGAACATTTTTATCATTCCCAGAAGAAACCCTTTACCAATAGCTTTCACTCCCCATTCCCTCCCCCAGTCCTAAGCAAATTTGCCTGTTCTGGACATTGTACATAATCGTATAAAATGAGGTCAATTGTGATTGGCTTCTTTTACATAGCATAATGTTTTTAAGTTTCATTCGTATTGGAGCTCAATATTTCGTATGGCTCAATATTTCATTTTTTAAAATATTTTTTATTTGTTCTTTGTAATTATACATGACTGTAGCGTGTATTTTGACATATTATACAAACATGGTGTGTAACTTCATATTCTTGTGGTTGTACACGATGTGGAGTTACACCGGTCATGTATTCATATATGAACATAGGAAAGTTATGTCTGATTCATTCTACTGTCTTTCTTATTCCCATCCTCCCTCCTTCATTTAAAAAAATATTTTTAGTTTTAGATAGATGGAATACCTTTAATTAATTAATTAAGGTACCAGGGATTTAACTCAGGGGCACTCAACCACTGAGCCACATCCCTAGCTCTTTTTTATATTGTATTTAAAGACAAGGTCTCACCGAGTTGCTTAGGGCCTTGCTAAATTGCTGAGGCTGGCTTCAAACTCTCCAGCTTCCTGCCTCAGCCTCCAGAGCCTAAGGGATTACAGGCATGTGCCACCATGCCTGGCTATTTGTTTATTTTTACGTGGTGCTGAGGGTTAAACCCAGTGCCTCACACATGCTAGGCAAGCACTCTACCACTGAGCTACAGCCCCCAGCCTGGATGCAGCTGTTGTCAAAGATGTGGAGAAGTTCTTTTCTTTTTTATTGTAGCCGTCATAGATGTGTACAGTAGTATCTCATTCTGTTTTGAATTTTCATTTCCCTGGCGGCTAATAATGTTGAACTAATTTATTTATTTCCTTTTTAAAATTTTCACAGTGATGGGGATGGAAGCCAGGGCACTTGGGCATGCTATAGGCAAGTGCTCTACCACCGAGGTACATTCCCAGCAAATTTTTAGTTTATTTATGTATTGCAGAACATCTATCCATTTAGCCATTTCTATATCTTCTTTGGAGACATCTCTATTGAAATACTTTGCCCAATTTTAAGTTGAGTTGTCTTTTCCCTGTGGAGTTGCAAAAGTTCTTTCTTTATTCTATAGATACCAGATCCTGATCACATCTATGGCTTGTAAGATTTTTCCAGTCTGTGGGTTCTCTTTCTACTTCCTTTTTTTTTTTTTTTTTTTTTGTACCTGAGATTGAACTGTAGGGCACTCCACCACTGGGCCACATCCCCAGCCCCTTTTTAAAAATATTTATTTGCTAGCCGAGCGTGGTGGTGCACGCCTGTAATCCCAGCACTTTGGGAGGCTGAGGCAGGAGGATTGCGAGTTCAAAGCCAGCCTCAGCAATGGCGAAGCACTTAGCAACTCAGTGAGACCCTGTCTCTAAATAAAATACAGAAAAGGTCTGGGGATGTAACCCAGTGGTCTAGTGTCCCTGAGTTCAATCCCCGGTACCACACACACACACAAAAAAAAATTATTTGCTTTAGTTGTACACAATGCGTTTATTTTTATGTGGTGCTGAGGATTGAACCCGGGCTATGGAGCACATGCTAGGCAAGTGCTCCACCGCTGAGCCACAACCCCAGCCCCCAGCCCTTTTCTGTATTTTCTTAGAGACAGGGTCTCACTGAGTTGCTAAGTGCCTCGCCATTGCTGAGGCTGGCTTTGAACTCGCGATCCTCCTGCCTCAGACTCCCAAGTGCTATTCTTTTCACTTCCTTGATGTGGTCCTCTGAGGTGCTAAAATATTGAATTTGGATAAAGTCCAATTTATCTTTCTTTTTTCCCTCTGGCTTCTTGTGCTCTTGGTGTCACATCTAAGAAACTATTGTGCAATCCAAGCTCATGCTATTTATGCCCATGGTCTTCTTAGAAGAATTTTATAGCGGCATCTCCACCTTTACCTCTTCTGGAGCTAGGACCACTTTCCTGGCCAACATCAGGTGAAGGATAACTCCGTCCTAAAGGCGCTGCCGCCAATGTTGACTAGGCTGGCAAAAGCACCTTTCTTTCGTTCTGGCCAGCCGAGGCCAAGAGTTCAAGTGCTGCTCGCCGTCCTCTGGCGCATCGCCTCGCTGGCATTATTTCTCCACCCGTAAGATGAGATCAGAGCCCGTCCCTGGCTCGTAGAGTTACTGTGAAATTCAAGTGGCCGTGTGCTGGTTCCCACTGGGAAGGCTAGGGCCCCGCCCCTCCCCTGTGCTTGGACCCCCGCCCACTCTGCGCCTGGGCTTCCTCAAGCTGCGGCGGGGGGGGGACAGGACCACGGAAATAGATGCTGCAACACCAACGACGGAGTCCCAGGTTCCAAATGGCTCCTGAGAGCTAGGAAGAGATCAGGAAAGGGAATTAGAGCAGGGACAGGAAAGGAAATGGGGAGGAAGGGTTGGGGAGGGTCTTGTGCTCCAGCCTTGGCCTTGGAGCCTGGCGCTTCTATATGCAAAGTCTGGGTCAGAGTGACCCGGGAGGAAGGGGAGGCCTGGTGCCGGTGGGTGGGTGGGGTCCTGACGTTTTGCCATTACTTATAAGTTTTATTTGCTTGTTCATTTGTTTTATGCTCTGGCCTCTCCGGTGTCACACTGTGACCCCTGCCTTCCCACGACACACCCTGTGCCCCCAAGAGCTCAGGAATCTAGGCCTAGCAAGTTGGTCTCCCACAACCTGCTGATTGACCTACAGACCACAAGCTATGCACCCTGGCCGCCTCTGTCACCACTGTCACCCAGGTGTGGTTGAGTTCCTGGTTGGCAAGGGTGACGGCTAAACACCCCGACCCATCTTTCTTCTCGGCAGGACCTTGAAGGCACCCATTTATTAATCCCAGGTACAAGGCCACACCTCAGCTTGAATAGTGGCACAGTGACTCTGCCTGTCTGTCCCCTTCCTGCTCACTCTGTCTCAGGAGGTGGCGCCTGTGTCCTAACAGGTCTATGCAGGATTCTGCTTCTGGGATCTGAGTGCAAAGCCAGCCTCAGCCATTTAGAGAGGCCCTAAGCAGCCCAGTGAGACCCTGTCTCTAAATAAAATATAAAAAGGGCTGTGGGTGTGGCTCAGTGGTTAAGCACCCCTGGGCTCAGTCCCTGGTACCAAAAAAAAAAAAAAAAAAAAAAAAAAAAAAAAAAAAAAATCTACTTCTGGCTTTTGGTTCTTGATCCACAAAATGTCCTGAGGCCATCTCCTCCTCTGAACCCCAGGTGCCTCTTGACCTTGATCGTCACTGCTCCTTGCTCCTCACCTGCCCAAGGCTCCTTCTCTAAATTCATTCATTCATTCCTCCCTCCCTTCCTCTGTTTCAGGCCCTGAACTGGCTCTGAAGACTCAGCTGGGACCAGGACAAACAAAAGCCCCAGGCCCTTGGCTGGGGTGGAGCTTGTGAATGGGGGTACAGCTTGCCTTGAATTTGATCCCCAGCAACCCCCCATCAAAGAAAACCCCCAAAAATCTCCCAGTCCTGGAGAGGGACAGGGACAATGACGGGGATAATGGACAAAAGCCAAAACCAGTAAGAAAGATGAGCCCCTGGCCGAGTGTGGCGCGCCCAAGGCAGAGAGTGAAGTGAGGGAGGAGGGGTGCCCGCCCCGTGGCTCTTCCCCAGGCCCGCTGCCTTGCTTGACCCCGCAGGGGGTCCAGGAAGGAGCAGGACGTGAAGCCAGCTGGTGCCTCTTCCTTCCTGTCACTTGCCCTCACGGCCATTTGTTCGGGCTCCTCTCTGAGATTGTTGTGATATCAAATGAACTACCTGGAAAACTCCGCGGTTGGCACCTGCTGAACAGTGGACACCTGATCTGTTTGCCCTTCCCATTGTTAAAGTGATTGCTTTGCTTCCCGGCCAACCTCAGCGCCACGGTTTCAATAACGATCCCCCCCCCCCCCCCCGTTCCGTTCAGTTGAATGTCTCTCTTTTAAACAAGCACTTCCCTTTAAACACGATTATTCTTAAATGCACTTACAAACAAGGAAGGTCAACAAGATACACTGTCTCCCCACTTCACTCTTCATGGCTTCCGGTTTCCCTCCCCAGCTGGCAAATAAATTGCATTCCCTTCCGCGAACAGTCTGAGCAGATTCAAAAGAGATCCTCATTGCCAGTCTCATCTCATTTAACTTTTCTGGCTGAGGAAGTTTGCACCTTGCTTTTCTCTTCAAAAATATACGGAACAAGCCGGGCGCGGTGGCGCACGCCTGTAATCCCAGCACTTGGGAGGCTGAGGCAGGAGGATCGTGAGTTCAAAGCCAGCCTCAGCAATGGCGAGGCACTTAGTAACTCAGTGAGACCCTGTCTCTAATAAAATACAAAAAAGGGCTGGGGATGTGGCCCAGTGGTCGAGTGCCCCTGAGTTAAATCTCTGGTACCAAAGGGGGAAAAAAACAGTATACACACACACACACACACACACACACACACACACACACTGAACATCTTTCTATATCATATTATCTTTTTTTTTTTTTTTTTTTTTTTTGGTATGGGGGATTCAAACCCGGGGGTGCTTAACCACTTAGCCACATCCCCAGCACATTTTTTAATATTTTATTTAGAGCCAGGGTCTTGCCAAGTTGCTTAGGGCCTTGCTAAATTGATGAGGCTGGCTTTTGATCTTGCGAGCCTCCTGCCTCAGCCTCTCAAGCCACTGGGATTCTACCATGCCCTGGCTCCTATCATATCATCTTATTCTTTTATGAGCTAAACAATACCTTAATTAGTCCTTATTCTTTTTTTTTTTTTTTTTTTTTTTTTGGTGGTACCGGGGATTGAACTCAGGGGCACTCGACCACTGGGCCACATCCCAGACCTTTTTTGTATTTTATTCAGAGACAGGGTCTCACTGAATTGCTAAGTGCCTCACCATTGCTGAGGCTGGCTTTGAACTTGTGATCCTCAGCCTCCCAAGTACTGGGATTACAGGCGTGCGCCACCGCGCCCTGCTTAGTCCTTATTCTTGATTATGCTTTCCATGAATTCAGTTGCTCACAGTCAACTATAGGCTGAAAATATTAAGTGGAAAAGGCCAGTGAGGCCCAGGGGTGCACGCCTGTCATCTCGATGACTCAGGAGGCTAAGGCAGGAGGATTGCAAGTTTTGATTCCAGCCTGGGAAACTTAGTGAGACCATCTCTCAAAATAAACAATAAAAAGGGCTGGGGGTGTAGCTCAGTGGTCGAATGCCCCTGGGTTCAATCCCTAGTACCAATATATAAATAAATGGGAAGTGCCAGAAATAGACAAATTACAAATTTTAAGTGGTGCACTGTTTTGCACAATATGATGAAATCTCTTGTCACCCCTCTTCATCCTGGCAGGAAGAGGAAGTACCCCTTTTTCCAGTGTATCCACAGTATATCCACTACCTACCCATTAGTTGCATAGTAGCTGTGTCGATTATCAGATCAACTGTTGAGATGTCTCAGTGCTGTTGAACAAGTAACCCTAAGGAGTAGCCTAATGCTACTTCACATTACCCACATCGCCCACCTCATTTCATCTCAGGTTATCACAAGAAGGGTGGGTATAGTACAATAAGATATTTGAGCTGGGCATGGTGGCCTACACCTGTAATCCCAGTGACTGGGGAGGCACAGGCAGGAGGATTACAAATACAAGGTCAGCCTCAGCAACTCAGCAAGACCCTGTCTCAAAAAAAAAAGGGTTAAAAATGTAGCTAAGAGGGCTGGGGTTGTGGCTCAGCGGCAGAGCGCTCGCCTCTCACGTGCGTGGCCCGGGTTCGATCCTCAGCACCACGTAAACATAAATGCATTGCATTGTGTACAACTAAAAGTAAATAAATAAAAAATTTTATTTATTTGCTTTTAGTTGTACACAATGCGTTTTATTCAATGCGTTTTATTTGTACGTGGTGCTGAGGATCGAACCCGGGTTGCACACGTGCTAGGCGAGCGCTCTACCGCTGAGCCACAATCCCAGCCCTAAATAAATATTTTTAAAAAATGTAGCTAAGAGATAAAGCACCCCAGGGGTCAATCCCCAGTATACAGGATAAAGAAAAAAAAAAAAAAACAAAAAACATGTATAGGGAAAGACACAGCATATATGGAGTTTGGTACTATCCACAGTTTTCAGGCACCCACTGGGGTTTTTAGAACGTATCCTTCACGGATAAGAAGTACTCCTATCTCCTATATTCCACAGTAAGACAGGCCTTAGCTTTGTCAGCAAGTCCCCTCTAGCTGGGCCCTTAGGTTGTTTCCAATTGGCTCTTCTTCTTCTTCTTCTTCTTTTTTAATATTTATTTATCTGCTTTAGTTGTACACAATGCGTTTTATTTTTATGTGGTGCTGAGGATCGAACCCGGGCTGCGCACGTGCTAGGCGAGCACTCTACCGCTGAGCCACGACCTCAGCCCTCCAATTTGTTCTTGTTGTAGAGAGATACAAAGAATGAAAATGTCCAGGTGTCATTCCTGGAAAGAGCCCAGCTGGGTTCTAGGGCCTGGCTGTCGGCTCACTAGTTCACTTGATCTCTCTTTCTTTCCTTTCCCCCATTCTTTTTTTTTTTTTTTTTTTTTTTTTTTTTGTGGTACCGGGGATTGAACTCAGAGGCACTCGACCACTGAGCCACATCCCCAGCCCTTTTTTGTATTTTATTTGGAGACAGGGTCTCACGGAGTTGCTAAGTGCCTCGCTATTGCTGAGGCTGGCTTTGAACTCGAGATCCTCCTGCCTCAGCCTCCCAAAGTGCTGGGATTACAGGCGTGCGCCACCACGCCCGGTTTTCCCCCCATTCTTTTCCTTCTGTTTCCACTAGGAATGGAACCCAGGGCCTCACACACACCAGGCAAGCGTTCTACCATCCCCCAATGCCAGAGCAATTTTTTCTTCCTGCCCCTCACTGACCCCAAACCCAGGGCTGGATCATTCGCACTCCTGAGAGCTGAGGGTGAGGGTTCCTGTCTGCACACCTTTGTCAATACACAGAGTTCTCATGTTTTTTTATCTGTGTTCGTCTAACAGGTGGGAAACGGGTTCATGTCACTCCTCCTCTGCCCCTTGGCCATTTTTCAAGTTACTGAGGTATATTCTGAGTATTGAATTACATGGTTATAAAAACACACCACCGAGATGTAATTGGAGTTCTAAAGTCACATATTTAAGATGCACGGTGAACACAGTTTTGACAAATATACGAATCGATGACACCATTGTCACAGTCAAGGTCCTGACCTTCTTTTTTTTTTGTTTTTTTGTGGTTACCAGGGATGGAACTCAGGGCACTCGACCACTGGGCCACATCCCCAGCCCTTTTATTGTATTTTATTAGAGACAGGGTCTCACTGAGTTGCTAAGTGCCTCGACATTGCTGAGGCTGGCTTTGAACTCGAGATCCTCCTGCCTCAGCCTCCCAAGTGCTGGGATTACAGGCGTGCGCCACCGCACCCGGCTCCTGACCTTCTTATGACGTTCATCATCCCCAGCAGTTTCCTTTGCCCTTTGCTGTGATTCTTTCCTCCTCCTCCATTCTTAGGCAACTCTGATCCACCTTTGGTCACTACAGAGTCATGTGTGTGTTCCAGAATTTTATATAGTGTCTTTCTTCTTCCCTTTCTTTCTGCTGGGGTTGGAACCCAGGGGCTCATGCATGCCAGGCAAGCCCTCCAACTGGTTGTTGTGATAGAGAGATACAATGAATGAAAATGTCCAGGTGTCATTCCCCCAGAGCTACACCCCCAGACAATTTAATTTTTAAATTTTGAGACAGGGTCTCACTAAGTTGCTGAGGCTGGCCTTGAACTTGTGATCCTCCTACCTCAGCCTCCAGAGTTGCTGGGATTACAGGCATGTACCATTGCTCCCACAGACTCTTTTGTGGGAGATGAGTCATCTTAACAATATGGAGACTTCCAAACCGTGAACATGGTATATCTTTCCACTTATCTAGGTCTCCATGAATTTATCTTAGCACTATTTTGTAGTTTTTAGTGTTGAGGACTTTTGCTAAATTTTCCCTAAGTATCTATCTTAGTCTGTTTGGGCTGCTGTACCAAAGTACCATGAACCTGTGAAGTTCAAGATCAAGGTGCCAGCAGATTTTGAGTCTGATTGAGGCCCTACTTTCTCATAAATGGTGCCCTCTTCCTGTGTCTTCACATAGTGTAAGGGGCAAGGCTTCTCTCTCTGGGACTTCCTTTAGAAGGACACCAATTCTATCTATGAGAGATCCTCTCTTATGACCTAATCATCTCCTAGAAGTTTCTGCCTCCTAATACTATCACTTTGAAGGTTAGGATTTCAACACACGTAATCCCCCCACCTCCCTCAGGGCTAGGAATGAGAGGCAGGGTCTCATGCATGCTAGGCAAGGTGTCTACCACTGAGCTATACCCCAGCCCTCAGCACATGCAGTTTGGAGGGACACAAATGTTCAGACTGCAGCAGTATTTTATCTCCTTTTAGATATACTGTTACAAATGGGGCTTTTAAAATTTTCATCTTCCAATTTTTTTCTGCTAGCATATAAAAATTTAATTTTATTTCATATTGAATTCAATTGCTTTTTTTTTTTTTTTTGGGGGGGGGGGTACCATAGATAGAACTCAGGGGCACTCCACCACTGAGACACATCTATGGCCCTATTTTGTATTTTTTAAATTTAGAGACAGGGTCTCCCTGAGTTGCTTAGCACCTTGCTTTTGCTGAGGCTGGCTTTGAACTCTCAATCCTTCTGCCTCAGCCTCCCAAGTGCTGGGATTACAGGCGTGCGCCACCATGCCTGGCTCTCAATTGCTTTTAAACCTATGCATTTGCTAAGTTCATTTGTTAGTTTTAGTAGTTCTTTTTTTAAATATTTTTTTAGTTGTAGATGGACACAATACCTTTGTCTATTTATTTTTATGTGGTGCTGAGGATCAAACCCAGCGCCTTATGCAAGCACTCTACCACTGAGCCACAACTCCAACCCCTAGTTTTTGTAGTTCTTATTGATTCCCTTGGGTTTTCAAAATGAACAATTGTATTACCTGCAAATAGCAAGTTTTACTTCCTCCTTTTGAGTCTTTACGCCTTTTATTTATTTTTCTTGCCTTATTACAATGGCAAGGACAATGTTGAATAGATGTGCTAACACTTGCCTTTCTCGTCTTCTTCCCAGTCTCAAGAGCAAACAGTTTGATTTTTCACCATTAAGTGTAACATGACCTGCAGGGATTTTGTAGATGTTCCTCATCCATTTGAGGAACTTTCCACTCATACCTAGTTTGCTGAGATTCCACGACATACAACTAAATCAATCAGGGTCACTCCAGGTGAACTGGGCTGGCACGAAATAAGCACACAAAGAAGAAAAAATACCTTTTTCTTTGGGTTCTGTGAGGGCCCTTCTGACCCAGCTCCCACACAGTGGACAAGGCAGGTGGGAGCACACCTCAAACCCTGGTTTAATTGGGGGAGGCTGTTCAAAAGAACATTCCATCCATATAAGGCAGAGGGGTAATATTACAAGGGGCAGCCCACTTCACTGGGTAATGCCCACTCCCAAAAGCTGTGGTCCTCTGCTGATCTCCCTGCTTCCTGGTCAGGAAAGCCAGTCTCCACATTTCCATCACTCAACGCTAGGGGGCGATCAGCTCCTATGTGGTGGCAGCTCCAGACACTGAGTTTCTCTCTCTCTCTCTCTCTCTCTCTCTTTTTTTTTTGGTACTAGGGGTTGAACTCAGGGGCACCTGACACTGAGCCACATCCACAGCCCTATTTTTTATTTTTTAACCTAATGTTCTCACTTAGCGAGTTGCTAAGTGCCTCGCCATTGCTGAGGCTGGCTTTGAACTCGCAATCCTCTGTCTCAGCCTCCCAAGTGCTGGGATTACAGGCGTGTGCCACCATGCCTGGCCTTGAGTTTTTCATTTTAAATCATGAATGAGTATTGAATTTCTTCAAATCATTTTTGCATCCATTGAAACAATCATGTGAATTCATTGTGTTTTAATTTGCACTTCCTCCATCCCGTGCTGTGTGTGCCCCACCGTGGTGCACTGGGCTGCTATAGCTCCAAGGCAACAGGGCCAAGTGACCGTGAACTGAAACCTCTAAAAGTGTGAGCCAAAATAAACCTTTCTTCTTCTTTTTTTTTTTTTTTTTTTTTTTTTTGTGGTACCGGGGATTGAAACTCAGGGGCACTCATCCACTGGGTCACATCCCAGCCCTTTTTTGTATTTTATTTAGAGACAGGGTCTCACTGAGTTGCTAAGTGCCTCGCCATTGCTGAGGCTGGCTTTGAACTCGCGATCCTCCTGCCTCAGCCTCCCAAAGTGCTGGGATTACAGGCGTGCGCCACCGCGCCCGGCAAACCTTTCTTCTTTTTAAGTTGAATATCTCAGGCATTTGGGTACAGTAACAGAAAGCTGACACATTAGAAATGAGGCTGAACCTTGCTTCTGTGCTTAAGCACTTCATATTTGTGTGATGTCTGGATTTGTATCCCTCTATGTTGTTACCATTTTCCTTTTTTTTTTTTTTTTTTTTTTTTTTTTTTTGGTACCGGGGATTGAACTCAGGGGCACTCGACCACTGGGTCACATCCCCAGCCCTTTTTGTATTTTATTAGAGACAGGGTCTCACTGAGTTGCTAAGTGCCTCGCCATTGCTGAGGCTGGCTTTGAACTCTCGATTCTCCTGCCTCAGCCTCCCAAAGTGCTGGGATTACAGGCGTGCGCCACCGCGCCCGGCTTGTTACCATTTTCTTATTGCCTTCTACATGTTGCTTATATATGGAGAACATGTCAACTTTGCATTCAGTTTCATTTATTATTTTTTGACATTATTTATGAACTTTCTACCAGAAGAAAATAGCAAGTTTTATTTGCTGTTTGCTCCTCTTGTCATCTTTGGGTCTGAGGTCTGCTGGGAATAGGACTTCCAAAAAGGCAAATATATCTGAAGGGTGAGGTGCAAGGCTCGCTATATATATAGGGTCTCTAGAACCAAAGGGAATTCCCAGTTCTTCTTTGAATTGAAGATGTTTGGCCTGAAGGTGGAGCTCAGCGGCAGAGTGCTTGCCTAGCACGCGTGAGGTCCTGGATTTTATCTCCAGCACCAGAAGAAAAAAACAACAACAACAAAAACCCAAAAAGGTGTATATGCCCAAGAGGAAACTGAATTCTATTTGGGCAAGAGATCTGCTTATATCTACCAAGCAAAGAACAACACAGTGACTCTTGGTGGCAAACCAAAGAAAACCAGAGTATATTCGGGAGATTCACGGTACTGTAATGAAATACCTGAGGCAATTCACTTATTGAGAGAAAATTTTCATTTTGGCTCATGGTTCTGAAATTTCCAGTCCAAACTCAGATGATACCTTAGCTTTGGGTCTCCAGTGACGGCAACACAAATGCTGAGAGCAAGTCGCAGAGCAAACTGCTGGTATCATGAACCAGGAAGCCAAGGAGGAAGAGAAAGAAACAGGTCTATGGATTGTGATCTAGGGACCTCCTACTTGGCCCATCTCCTAAAGGTCCCGCCCCATCCCAGTATTGCCACCTGAGACTAAGTTTTTAACACATGGTCCCTTAGGGGGGACACTCATCAGGTCACAGCAGAGAGAAATTTGGAGAACGGTGACTCCTGTGTATGGCAACAATGGCATGCTTGGTGCCACATTCCAAAGCAAGGCCGGGCACAGTGGCTCACGCCTGTAATCCCAGCACTTGGGAGGCTGAGGCAGGAGGATCGCGAGTTCAAATCCAGCCTCAGCAATGGCGAGGCACTTGGCAACTCAGTGAGACCCTGTCTCTAATAAAATACAAAAAAGGGCTGGGGATGTGGCCCAGTGGTCGAGTGCCCCGGAGTTCAATCCCCAGTACAAAAAACAAGAATTCCAAAGCAACCTTCCTGCTCAGCCACCCTCAAGGATCTAAACTTATTGGGGTGGGGGGGGGGTGGAGTAAAAATAAAATATATTTTTTTTTTTTTTTTGGTATCACTTGGGCAGGTTTTGGGCTTTGCCTCCAGGACTTCCTTATGGGGCTTCCCTGGGAGTTGTCAGTGGCCCCGAGACTCGCCAGGCCTCTTGAAGGGCTGGAACCTCAAGTCTTGGTGGCAGAGGTGAGGACACAGGTCCCCGGCTTCTGGGCTGTGGCCACACGCAGGAAGTGAGAGAAGAACTCTGAGCTAAGCCCCCGCGGGCACTTCCTGCCACAAGCCTGCTGCAGCTGCACCAGGCTCGGGAGGGGCCATCTCCCCCGGCCTCTAGCTTATCCTCCGAGTGAGGCGCCCCTGACCCCGTCTCAGGAACACCCCGATCACATTCACCCTGACCCCACGGCCCTTCCCAGAACCCTCCAAACCCTCAAATCACCCTGGCGCCTCCCACTTGTCAGCGTGTCCCTGAAATCCTGCCCTTCTCGGAACACCCTGGGCCTGTCTGCCCTGATTTAAGGGGCCCTCCTCCCCAGAAGCCCCCAAACCTCACACCACTCCCTGGCCTTCCCACTTGTCCTTGGACTTCAGTCTCAAAGCCCTTTCCTCCAGGAAGCCCTCCTAGCAGCTTGGCCCCGGGGGGCCTGAAATAGCTACTGGGTGACAATGGCCTCCACCAGACTGCCAGCTCTTCCTGGCAGGAGCGGGCCGCTTTGTCCCCCAGGCTCACACACAGGTGGTGGCTGGCAAGCACCCACAGGTTCAAGTCAACAAAAGACTCGTCAAAGTAAGGACTTATTATGGGTTACAAAGACAAAGAAGAACTTTTTAATCTATCCTTGAAGCTCTACTTCCTGGGCTTATAGCCTCTTGAGGACGGTGACACAGCTGTGTGTGTGTGTGTGTGTGTGTGTGTGTGCTTGCACGCCTCTCTCTCTCCCACAAGAGTGCACGCCCAGCCCTTTTCTTTTGGAGACAGGGTTTCTAAATTGCTGAGGCTGGCCTCCAACTTGCGATCCTCCTGCCTTAGCCTTTCCAAGTCACTGGGCGTCTCTTTACCTGGATGCAGCTCAGGCTTCCGCCCTGGCGTCCTGCTTCCTCCAGTCATAAACAGCCCCTCCTCCGCGGGGTGGCCTCCAGGCTACACTGAATGCTACCAGCACCTGCTCTGCACCTTCCTGTGGCTCCTGGTTACTCTTAGAACAAAATCCACCCATCTCCTAGAGACCCTAAAGTCCCAGGGTCTGGCTCCTGCTGAGGCCCGGGCCTCCCACAGGGGTCTCCTGGCTGCTCCCCTAAACTGCTAAACCCTTGCTCCCCTCTGCCCTTGCTGTGTCCTCCTCCTGGGTGCCCCTTCCTTGGCCAGTTCTCAGCCCTGCTTCAAGTCTGAGTCTTTCCTGTCACATGCCTATCTTTATCATCCTCCATGATTTGGCTTGTCCTTTGATTTGTGGCTCCCAGCCAGGCCAGGGTCCAGGGACCAGTACAGGAAAGTGGCCGATTATTAAGAAGTCTCACCTCAAAGGGGAACTGGACCATTGCTTGGGTCCACTTCGTCTCCTTCCTGGGAGAATCGAGCCCGCTTCCCTTCCCTAGGTGCAGAATTCCTTCTACTGACACCATCACACACTTGTCACGGGCTGAGCCGGAAGCGGGGGGTGGGGGGGGGGGGCTGGAGCCCGCAGACCCGCTGATGTGCCCCGGGCCGGCGGGCGCTTCTCTGCGCTGCCGCCCCTTCCCGTGAGTCCAGGGTCTCCAGCAGCTTAGCTGAGTAGGCTGCCCACTGCAGAGAGTTCTGGAACTTTCCGCCCCTCCCTGGCCAGGCCCTGTCGCCTCCCCTCCTCCACCCCCACAAAAGGCTCTGACTTTCAGTAAATGACAAGGCTCAGGAAACCAAGGGGCCCACACAGGAAGGCGCCGGTGGGACTTTCCTGCCGCCACGGCCTCCCAGCTCTGTCGTGCCTTCGTTAGTCCAGGTCCCCACCCGCCAGGTAAGAGCCGGCGGGGCCCTAATGGCTCTGGCCAGCCCTGGGGGGCGGACGGTGGTGGCTGGGGATGGCTAGGCTGGTGGCGGGCACTGGAGAAGCCAAGGTGACTTAGTCCTCAGGCCTCAGAGCAGGCCACGAGCGGGGGCTTTGTCTCCAGGCGTCGCTGGTCTCTCGGCTCTTGGGGTCCCCGGTGGTCCTGCCTAGAAGAGCACCCCAATTCTAGCCCTGCGCCTCTGCAGGAGGCACTGCGCATGCGCACAGGCTGCTAAGGCCCCAGGGGGCAAGGTCACAGTCCCCACCTCCAAGCCTGCCAGAGGCTAGAGGGCCCTCTGGCTCTTACTGGAGCCCTCAGGGGTTAAAAAGAGGGGTATTTTTCTGGGCCCAAATTTCACCTGTGGATTTTACTTTTTTACTTTCAATATTCTAAAAAAAAAAAAAAAAATCGTGTTTTAAGATTTATTTTAAATACAATAATATCACGTCCAGGAAGCCCTGTGATTCTGGCTTCTGGTGACACTGGAATGTCCCTCGGAGAACGTTCTCTCTCCTCGTGCCTCCAGCCAAAATGGTACCCATTACATCACTGGACCAAGTGTCCTTCCTGTTGGGTGCGACAGGCATTTGCTGAACACTCACTGGGCTGGCGTCCAGGATTGTACCACCGTGTCCTGGCTGCGGGCCTGGCTGGGCCCAGCCACCCACCTCCCTGAGACTGGAGGGGTTCAGCCCATTTCACAGCTGGAGCAACGAGTCCACACGGATGGGATATGGCGGGCTGGAATTGGAATCCAGAACCTGGGGCTTCACTCATCCCCAGCCGGAGGCGTTATTATGGGGGTGTTAAAACATCGTTTATAGCGCCGGGCGCGGTGGCGCACGCCTGTAATCCCAGCACTTGGGAGGCTGAGGCAGGAGGATCGCGAGTTCAACGCCAGCCTCAGCAATGGCGAGGCACTTAGCAACTCAGTGAGACCCCGCCTCTAAATAAAATACAAAAAAGGGCTGGGGATGTGGCCCAGTGGTCGAGCGCCCCTGAGTTCAATCCCCGGTACAAAAAAAAAAAAAAAAAAAAAAAAAAAACATCGTTTATGCTGTGTCCCGGCCCCCCCACCCCCCACCTCTGAATTATTTTGGAGCACAAAAAAGAAGAAAAAAACTTTTTAACCCAATGCTCTGCCTGGACGTCTTTGCTCAGGTCCACTGCGGCACGTCTTGCAGACCTCTGGGCTTTTCTGAGTCCAAAGCCCCACCCCTTGCCCCGCCCACTCGGGGGTCCTTGAGCTGAGGCGGGCGCACCCGAAGGAACCACAGGTTGGGAGGCGTAGGTGGGTCGATTTCCTCCCGGGCCCGTCGGAGGAGCGTTTCTAGCTGTGGGAGGCTGAGTGGAGCGGGGTGGGGGTCCGCGGGCCTGCCATCGCAGCCACTCTGGAGGCTGCCGCAGGGGGTCGCAGTTCAAGGACCCCCTTGGCAATTTAGCCTGACAAAGGCAGGGGAGGGAGGTGGGGAGGGATGGGGGAGATAGACCCAGAAAGCCCTGTCGGTTGTCACCTGACTGGACCCACCCCCAGGGCACAGGGGCACCAGGTGCAGAAGCCTCAGCCAGTGACATCAGAAGCACAAGGAAGGCTGGCCGCCCCCACCCTCTAACCTCCCCCCAAAGGCACAAGCCAGCGCCCCTTTGGCTTTGGTCAGGCGATCTGCACAGCTGGGATTGTTTGCTCATGCTGCCCGGGGCGGGTGTCCACACAGAGCCAGGTGTCCAGCCCCAGTGCAGCCCTCACCTGGGGGCCGATGGCTCCTCGCACACATGCGCACTCAGCTCCCTCTCCTGACCGTGTCTCTCCAGCTTGCCCTCCCCGCCCAGAAGCCCTGAACCCTCTGGAGCCGACTAAGTGCCCCAGGCAGGCTGCACCCATGGCACCTCCAAGTGAGGAGACGCCCCTGATCTCTCAGCGCTCCTGCAGCCTCTCATCCTCGGAGGCTGGTGCGCTGCACGTGCTGCTGCCTCCTCGGGGCCCGGGGCCTCCTCAGAGGCTATCTTTCTCCTTTGGGGACCACTCGGCTGAGGAACTGTGTGTGCGGGCTGCCAAGGCCAGTGGTGAGTGGGTCCCTCTGGCTGGGTCAAAGGGAAGGACAGGGCTGTGCAGGGCCCAGACTGGGAGAGGAAATAGTTACCCGTAGAGATCAACACTGGAGCTGGGGCTTTGAGGGATGAATAGGAGTTTGGTCAGGGAGGAGGGTGGACATTTGAGACTCTGAAATGTGATGGCACGTGAGAACAGCTGGACATCCTTTGAGATAAAAGAAAGCAGAGGGGAGCTGGGCCCTGTGGCTTATACCTGTAATCCCAGCAGCAGGGGAGGCTGAGGCAGGAGGATCATGGGTTCAAAGCCAGCCTCAGCTACTTAGGAGGCCCTAAGCAACTCAGTGAGACCCTGTCTCTAAATAAAATACAAAAAAGGCTGGGGATGTGGCCCAGTGGTTAAGTGCCCCTGGGTTCAATCCCCAATAGCAAGAAAGAAAGAAAAGCAAGCAGTGGGGAAGGGCTTAAGAAGGAGGTTGAGTGGCTCGGTGACCTAGCTAAAGGTGAGATAAAGCCCTGTGAGACTGTGTGGGGGTGGCCCTAGCAGCCCTGGGGGCTCAGCTTTGGTACTCAGGAGGGAGCTCATGGCCCTCTCCTAGGCATCCTGCCCGTGTACCACTCACTCTTTGCTTTGGCCACGGAGGACTTGTCTTGCTGGTTCCCCCCAAGCCACGTCTTCTCTGTGGAAGATGCGGGCACCCAAGTCCTAGTCTACAGACTCCGGTAAGAAGCCCCCTCCCAGCCCCATGAACCATAAAATTGTTTTGCCTCCCTGAACTTTGAAGACATTATCACAGCCCATTTCATAGATGAGGCTAATGAGGCCAGAGAGGGTGGTCCACTTGCCTGAGGTTACACAGCAAATCACGGGCACACAACCTGGGCTCTGAGAAGCCTTGGCCGAGTCTGCCACAGCACCCCAAACCCTAATCCTCCTGAGGCCAGGTTGCCCCTCACCCTGGGACTTTCTCCTTTCTCACACAGCTTTTACTTCCCCAACTGGTTTGGGCTGGAGAAGTGCCACCGCTTCGGGCTGCGCAAGGATCTGGCCAGTGCCATCCTTGACCTGCCCGTCCTGGAACACCTGTTTGCCCAGGTGGGAGTCTGCGAGGGGCTCAGCCCAGAGGTGGGATGCCAGGGCGGCAGCAGGGCTAGTGGTTGGGTGGCCTGGCTGACCCTCGCTGTGGCCTTCCCCCAGCACCGCAGTGACCTGCTGAGTGGGCGCCTGCACGTGGGCCTCAGCCTCCAGGAGCAGGGCGAGTGTCTCAGCCTGGCAGTGCTGGATCTGGCCCGGATGGCGTGTGAACGGGCCCAGCGGCCTGCCCAGCTGCTGAAGACCGTCAGGTGAGGGCCTAAGCTGAGCCTGGCAGTGAACCAACCTGGCCCCCAGCAGGGCCCAGGCCCCCAGTGGGGCTCCCCTACCAGCCTGGTGTGTCCATGTGACTCAGAGTCCCCATGAATTCCGCACCCCCCCTACCCAGGCTCCAGCTCGGCGGAGGTCCCCCCCTCCTGCAGCTCAGAGGCCTGCGATGTCCTTGTCTGTCCAGTGGGTGCCAGTGCCCCTCCCCCACGCTGAGGTCCTGCCTCACTTGTGTTCCTGAATCTGTGTCCCTGTCTGCCTCCTGTCCCCACGGAGGCTGAAAATTTCCCCTGGACTAAAGCTTGGTTTGTGAGTGACCTCGGAGGACCCCTCCCCGTGCCGAAGGCCAGCTTGCTCCCCTCCGACCCCCACAGCTACAAGGCCTGTCTGCCGCCGAGCCTGCGCGACCTGATCCAGGGTCTGAGCTTCGTGACCCGGAGACGTATTCGCACAACGGTGCGCTGCGCCTTGCGCCGCGTGGCGGCCTGCCAAACGGACCGGCACTCGCTCATGGCCAAGTACATCATGGACCTGGAGCGGCTGGACCCTGCTGGGACCACCGAGACCTTCCGCGTCGGTCTCCCCGGGGCCGCGGGTGGCCAGGATGGGCAGGGGCTGCTTCGTGTGGCCGGTGGCAGCGGCATCTCCTGGAGTCCCGCGGCACAGGAGGTGCGCGCTGGCACTAGAGGGGGTCTACACCCGGACCTGCTGGGAAGGAGGGGCAGGCGAGTGGGCGGGGCCAAGGGGCGGGGCCGAAAGGAAGGTGGGAAGGTGGGCGAGGCTCAGGGAGGGGCGGTGTTGGAGCCGCCCGCGGGTGGTGGTGGGCGGGGCTTAAAGAGGACTCGGGCGACCAAGGGGCGCCAACGAAATGGGAGGAGCTGCGAAGGGGAGGGGACTGGGCTGTGGGCGGGGCCCAGGGGCTAACCGCGGGTCGGGAAGAGGCGGGACTAAGGGAAGGGGCGGGGCTCCAAGAGCTAGGGACCCGCGGACAGGAGGAGGAGGCGGGGCTTGGCAGGTGGAGGCCGAGGGGAGCGGACCAGGATGGGCGAGGCTGAGATGGGCGAGGCTGAGACGGCCGGGATCGTGCGCGTGGTCGTGCGCGTGGTCGGTGGGGTCCAGGCTTCCAAGAGAGACTGAGACCACCAGCCTCAGCCCCCTCCCAATTCCCCAGGTCTTCCAGCCCTTCTGTGACTTTCCAGAAATCGTGGACATCAGCATCAAGCAAGCCCCCCGCGTTGGCCCGGCCGGGGAGCACCGCCTGGTCACTGTCACCAGGACGGACAACCAGATCCTGGTGGGTACAGCACCTTACACCTTACCCGGAGAGCAGGGACGCGGGAGCCCGGGGCTACAACGAGCGCTGATGGGGGTCCTGCGCAGGAGGCCGAGTTCCCGGGGCTGCCTGAGGCGCTGTCCTTTGTGGCTCTGGTGGATGGTTACTTCCGCCTGACTTGCGACTCCCGCCACTTCTTCTGCAAGGAAGTGGCACCGCCTCGGCTGCTGGAGGAAGTGGCCGAGCAGTGCTATGGCCCCATCACGTAAGGACGCACCCTTGCTGGCCAGGTCAGGGTCACTCCCGTTCTGGGCCCTCAATGTCCTAGCTTTTCAGGAGCCCTGGACAAGGGGTCAGGTGCTCAAAACGCATGGTTAGCACTCCATGAGGCCCGGGGTCTCCCTTCTGCTGCCAAGGGCAGCCTCTCTCCTCCTTCTGACTCGTGGGACCCCAGGGCCATTTCCTGGAGAGGACCCGGATGCCTGGGTTCACCTACGGCCTCTCCTTAACCTCCCAGCTGAAGTCCTTTGGCTGATTTGATAAATAGGGAGGGGGCACCAGGAGAATGTCACCTGATCAGGGTCCCAGGGCTTCAGAGGGACCAGGATTCAAACCCAGGTCTGGCCTGGCTTGGCCCCCCCCCCGTCTGTCTCTTGCTGCCTTTGGCCCCCCCTGGCCGCCCCCTCCCTTCACTCCACCTTCCCTGCAGCCTGGACTTCGCCATCAACAAGCTTAAGACTGGGGGTTCACTTCCCGGCTCCTACATTCTCCGGCGCAGCCCCCAGGACTTCGACAGCTTCCTCCTCACTGCGTGCGTTCAGGTCGGTTCGTTCACCTCTTGGGGCCTGGAGGCCGTGGTGGGTAGCCTGGAGGACGCGCCATTTCACCTGATTATGAGAGAGCCTTCGCTCTTTGGAGGAAGGGGAAAGGCATTCCCAGGAAAGGGAACAGCATGGGAAAGGCTTGGAGACCGGAGACCAGACCGGAGCGAGGAGGGAGGAGGGAGGAGGGAGGAGGGGAAGTGGCGGCCCCACCCCCTACTCAGGGGTCTCTCCTCTTTGCAGACGCCCCTTGGTCCTGATTACAAGGGCTGCCTCATCCGGAGAGACCCCGTCGGAACCGTCTCCCTGGTTGGCCTTGGCCGACCTCACAGCAGCCTTCGAGAGCTGCTGGCAGCCTGCTGGGATGGCGGGCTGCACGTAGATGGAGTCGCACTGCATCTTAGCTCCTGCTGCACCCCCAGACCCAAAGGTGAGCCCACCTTCTCCCCTGAGCCAGGCCATCCATCTGGAACCCTGGCTTTCTACACCTGTGATAACTCTTATGTGGTGGCAAGTAGCAGAAACCACAGGTCAAGGTGGTTTATTGGCCCCTGGGCTAGAGTGCAGCCTTCAGGTGCAGCTGGATCCAGGCGCAGTCGGATCTGAGTGATATCAGTAGCATGTAATTTCTCTCCATCTCCTTTCCTCTTCTTGTGGGTGACAAGAAGAGCAAAGAGGTTTGCTCAGACAAACCCCTCTGAAGGGACAGCTCCCTAGGGACACCAGCTGGTTGGCACCCCCTGAAGGGCTCCTTCCTCCCTGCTCACACGCCCATGAGAGCGTCTTGGGATCTCCTTTCAAATGAACTATGTCCCCTGCGTCCTCAGCTCAGAGGACCCCAAACTAAGGGAGCACCTAGACCCTTGGGGACCTTTCTCTGACCTCTGACTTTCTCCCTCCACCCCCTCCCCATAGAAAAGTCCAACCTGATTGTGGTCCGGAGGGGCTGCGGCCCGCCCTCCACCTCCCCCGTGCGGCCCCGGCCCCAGCACAAGCTGAATCAGATGGCGTTCCACAAGATCCCTGCCGACAGCCTGGAGTGGGTAAGAGTCCCAGCAAGTGGGGGCCACCTCAGTCTGGGGACAGAGACTCAGCTCGACACCCGCCTGTGCTGTGCAGCCTCGGGCTGTGACCTTCCAGAGCCTCTGTTTCCCCATCTGTGAAATGGGGCTAGTGCCCATGTCCGGCGTAGGCCAGAGCCAGGGGCGGGGGTCCCGCAGGAGCCCCTCACTGGCCTCTCCTGCCCCCCCCTCCAGCATGAGAACCTGGGCCATGGGTCCTTCACCAAGATCTACCGGGGCCGTCGCCACGCAGCTGTGGATGGAGAGGCCCGGGAGACGGAGGTGCTCCTGAAGGTCATGGACGCCAAGCACAGAGGCTGCACAGAGGTGAGCCCAGTGGGGACCGGCCCTCGGGGTCAGGGCTGGCTGGACAGAGGGTCTTGGATTTGGAGAAATTAAAAAAACACACAAGGCTGGGAAACAACAAAAGCGCACCTGCAAAGCCGGGCGCAGTGGTGCACGCCTGTAATCCCAGCACTTTGGGTGGCTGAGGCAGGAGGATCGCGAGTTCAAAGCCAGCCTCAGCCGTGGCGAGGCACTTAGCAACTCAGTGAGACCCTGTCTCTAATAAAATGCAAAAAAGGGCTGGGGATGTGGCCCAGTGGTCGAGTGCCCCTGAGTTCAATCCCCGGTACCAAAACAAACAAACAAACAAATAAATAAATAAATAAAGCATGCCTGTGGTCCCAGCTACTCAAGAGAGTGAGGCACGAGGATCCCTTGAGCCCAGAGGGTGAAGGCCAGCCTGGGAAACAAAACACATAGCTCAGAAGTGTAGCCACAGCATCCCTGAACCACGAAATGTGAAAGGATCAGGGAGCCTAGATGCAAACAGTAAGTGCACAAGACAGAGGAGAGCTGTGCAAAGGCCCTGGGGCAGGCGGAGCACATGGCTAAGGAGGCAAGAGGGGGCCATTGGCTAGAGAGGAGCAAGCAAAGGAAGAGAGGAGATCAATGTAGTTGACATCCACAGGGGCTGGACACACAGAGGAAAGTTTAAGCTCTTCTCAAACCCAATTCTGTGTGAGAGACCTCAGGTAGATGAGAGTGGGACTTCCACTTTTCGTCAGAAAATCGTCATCAAGTGTTGTGTGCGTTGACAGTGAACTTCAGGGCCAAAGGAGGCCTGTGGCCAGTTCTCCTGGTGCCAGTTTGTGAGCACTAAGTCTGGGGTCCTTGGTTCTGTCCCAGAGTCCGAGGAACTCATGCGCCTTCTCCCTTTCCCGCCCTCCCCAGTCCTTCCTGGAGGCTGCGAGCTTGATGAGCCAGGTGTCCTACCCGCACCTGGTGCTGCTCCACGGCGTGTGCATGGCTGGAGACAGTGAGTGCCCAGCCCCCCCCGCACCCCGAGCCTGGCTGCTCCCCCACCCCCACCAGCACTACGCTGGGTCCCCAGATGTCCCCCGGGGTCCGCCAGGGCCCACCATCCTGTAGCCAGCTCCCTTGGGCGGCAGCTCCCCGTTCCCACCAGTCCCCAGGTGACGGGGCCTCGGCCTGGGCGAGCTGAGTCCTGGCTGTGCTGCTCTGCGCGGCCACGGGACCGCTCTGGGCCTGGGCTCCACCAGCTCAGCTCAGAAGCTATTTTGGGGGGAGTCTGGTGTGTGCCAGGAGGTGGCACAGGGCCTGGAAGGTGACAGAGCCAGGAAGGGCACGGTGCATGCTCAGGGGACCCTCCTGGGTAGGCGAGAACTGTCACCAGGAGAGTCAAAGGGCACGACCGGAGCAGGGAGGGTGGGGGCTGCGGGGCCCGGAGCGGGAGAGCGGGGTGAGGATGGGGGTGAGGACGGGGCGGGGAAGGAGGCCAGGGCCCCCCGGAGCGCAGGGTGGGCCGAGCTTGCCCACCGCGAGGCCGCCCTCACCCTGCCCGCCTCCCGCGGCCTCCAGGCATCATGGTGCAGGAATTCGTCCACTTGGGAGCCATAGACACGTATCTGCGCAAGCGTGGCCACCTGGTGCCAGCCAGCTGGAAGCTGCAGGTCATCAAGCAGCTGGCCTACGCCCTCAACTATCTGGTGAGTGCCCCTGCGCTCCGGCCCCGGGGTGGAGGGGGAGGACGTCACAGTGGGTACAGTTTGCTAAGGAGGCAAGGGGGGCTGGAGGGGGGGGCTGGAGGGGGGGGCTGGCTGGAGGGGGGGCTGGAGGGGGGGCTGGAGGGGTGAGAGCCCCGGGAGGGAATGACTCAAGGGAAGCAGGGAGAGTCCTGAGTGATGAGGCCCCGCCCGGGGAAAGGCTTCGCCAAACAGTGAGCATTGGAATTGGGGTTTTGAAGGTTGCATAGGAGTTCGTCAAGAGGAGAAAGGCCCCGGGGGGTCTGTCAGACTGAGGAATGGCCTGGGCAAAGGCTTGCAGGCTGGAAAGGGTGTTGCATATCCTGGGGCCCCTGCAACAGTTTCCTTGGCAGAAGATCAGGGTGGGGAAGTCAAAAAGAACCTCATGAAAAAGTGAGCTAGGGTCTTAACTGCCAGGCTGAGGGCTTTGGCTTGGTGCCAAAGACAGTGGGGAGCCACAGGGTGGGGTGTTATTTGAGAAGGGGAGGGACACAGGTGGATTAGCAGCGTTAAGACAGGACACCAGGAGACTAGGGAGGTTGCTGGAGTATATCCGAACAGTAGCAGGTGGGCTTTGAAGGATGTGTAGGAGTTCGCCAAACAGGATCCATGCATCAAGTGCTCACTGGCCTCTCCCCATGCCTCGCCCACTTAGGAGGACAGAGGCCTCCCTCATGGCAATGTCTCGGCCCGGAAGGTGCTCCTGGCTCGGGAGGGGGCTGGCGGGAGCCCGCCTTTCATCAAGCTGAGTGACCCTGGTGTCAGCCCCACTGTGCTAAGCCTGGAAAGTAAGTGCCTGAGAAAGTGGGCTTTGAAGGATGTGTAGGAGTCTGCCAAGCAGAACATTCGCTCATCAAATCCTTCCTGGCATTTCCCTTTGCCCGGCCCACTTGGGAGGGCCAAGGTCTCCTCCGTAGCAGTGACCCCTGACCCCTCCCTGCCCTCAGTGCTCACCGACAGGATCCCCTGGGTGGCCCCCGAGTGTCTCCAGGAGGCCCAGACGCTGGGCTTGGAAGCTGACAAGTGGGGCTTCGGTGCGACCGTCTGGGAGGTGTTCAGCGGGGTCCCGATGCCCCTCGGCAGCCTGGACCCCCCCAAGGTCAGCGCCCCCGCTGGACTGCAGCGCAGCCCGGGGAAGGTGGTGGAGCAGGCGGGGGCTCCTGAGGGCGGCCTGGGGGCAGCCACCCTCTCCTCCCTCCCTGCCGCAGAAACTCAAGTTTTATGAGGACCGGCAGCAGCTGCCAGCCCCCAAGTGGACGGAGCTGGCCCTGCTAATCCAGCAGTGCATGGCCTACGAGCCAGGCCAGAGGCCCTCCTTCCGAGCTGTCATCCGGGACCTCAACAGCCTCATCACTTCAGGTGCCGGGCAGGGCGGGCGGGGGGCGGGCGGGGCTGCAGTGTCACCTTGGCCCAGTGGGAGCAGCGTGGTTTGCATTCAGAGCCTGCCACGTGCCGGGCAAGGCTGGAGTTGGTGGTGGCTGTTCACAGTCAGCATGAGCCATGACCTTGGCTATAACAAACAGGCCCCTCAACTCAAAGTTCAACTCAGTGGATATTCAGCTCTCATCTGATGATGGTGGCCAGGTCCACAGGCACTTAGCACTTTGTGAAACCTACCCCCAGCTTTTAGTGGATCAGAACCGGAGGAGCACCAGCACATCTCCCCTATCAGCCCCAGTTCACCCAAAGACCGATCTCATAGGAAATGGGCAATGGGTCTCACCAGGCCCCTGGGGGCCTATTCCATATGTGTGCACTGCACGAGGAGGCTGCCTTGGCCCAGGAGGTGCCTCTTTTCATTTCCCACAAGGTACTTTTTGGCTCACAGTGGCCTTGCCGTAGTGCCCAGAGACGGGTAGTATGTGGGTTAAGGTCACACAGCACATCAGCTCAGGAGCTGGGCCAGAATGCAATGTGTGCTCACCACTGCCTGTGCCCCTAGACTATGAGCTCCTCTCAGACCCAACCCCTGGCACCCTGGCGCCCCGTGACGGGCTGTGGAGTGGTGCCCAGCTCTATGCCTGCCAGGACCCCACGATCTTTGAGGAAAGACACCTCAAGTACATCTCACAGCTGGGCAAGGTGAGGGGGCTGGGTTGGGGGGGCAGGGCAGGCGCCAGGCGTGAGGATACCAGCTCTGCCTCTCCCCAGGGCAACTTTGGCAATGTGGAGTTGTGCCGCTATGACCCGCTGGGTGACAACACAGGCGCCCTGGTGGCCGTGAAGCAGCTGCAGCACAGCGGGCCAGATCAGCAGAGGGACTTCCAGCGAGAGATCCAGATCCTCAAAGCCATGCACAGTGACTTTATTGTGAAGTACCGTGGTGTCAGCTACGGCCCTGGTGAGCCACCTTTGGGAGGGGGAGGCAGAGCCTCAGGGGGCTCCGCCAATGCACCTGCTCATTTGCCTGTACCGTCACTTCATGTGGGCTGAGAATGCCAACCAGGAATGATTAACGTTTGGTAATCTAGATTCAGATGGAGATTGGGTCAAATTCTGTTTCTGTGCCTTACCAGCTGGATAGCTTCAGCAGGTCATGTAACCTGAGTCTTGGTTTCCCAACTGAAAAGGGGGCTATTATGAGATTTAAATGTATCGATGTATGTTGTAGAAGGTGCTCAAGAGAAGAATCATTGTTGCTGCTCCCATTTTGCAGACAGCAGCACTGAGGTAACAGGACACAGGTCCCACTGCAAACAGGAGAAAGAAAAGCGGGAAGCCGACTGCAGTGGGGTGCATCTGTAATCCCAGCTGCTCAGGAGGCTGAGGCAGGAGGATGAAAGTTTGAGGCCAGCCTCAGCAGTTGAGCGAGATCCTGTCTCAAAATAAAGTAGAAAGGGTGGGGATGTAGCTCAGTTTACAGTGGTTGCCAGCATGCACAAGGCCTGGGTTCCATCCCCAGTACTGAAACAAAAACAAAACAAACCCAGGGGAGCCGTCAGGGCCGGGTGGGCCTTCGGTGACACCTCTGTTCGGTGACCCCCTACAGGTCGCCAGAGCTTGCGGCTGGTCATGGAGTACCTGCCCAGCGGTTGCCTGCGTGACTTTCTGCAGCGGCACCGCGCACGCCTGGACTCAAGCCGCCTCCTTCTCTACGCCTCGCAGATCTGCAAGGTGCGGGCGGGAGTGAGAGGGGGCTTCCGGGGACCTCCGGGGCTCGGAGTGCTCGTCGGGGGGGTCTGCGTGGAGGTCGCGGTGACGGCCGAGGGGTGGAGTTGGGGCTCCAGGTCGGGCTGCGGGGTGGGGTCGAGTTAGGGCTCTGTCAGAGCGGGGCCGGAGGAGTCCGGGCAGGCTCAGGCGTGGGGTCTGGCTGGGTTGGAGTGGATCCCAGACCACGTCCGGGGTCCCCGCAAGCTCACGCCGCCTCCCGCAGGGCATGGAGTACCTGGGCTCCCGCCGCTGCGTGCACCGCGACCTGGCGGCGCGGAACATCCTCGTGGAGAACGAGGCTCACGTCAAGATCGCCGACTTCGGCCTGGCCAAGCTGCTGCCGCTCGGCAAGGACTACTACGTGGTTCGCGAGCCAGGCCAGAGCCCCATCTTCTGGTAGGGACCCCACGTGGGCGCCCGGCCCGCTACCTCCGGCCGGCCCCGCCCCCTGGGCGTCGCCCCGCCCCCGTCTGAGCTCCGCCCTTCTTCCAGCCGTGGCTCCTCCCCCTCCTCCCATCTAGCCCCCTGCCCACGCTCCACCCCGCTCCCACCACGGCCCCGCCCACTGGCCAACGCTGGCCCCGCCTCCTCCCTCTACCCGGCAGGTCCTCCAGCCTTAGCCCCGCCCCTCCTCCCTGCCCGCCTCAGCCCCCCACGTTCCTGGCTCCGCCCCTCCACGCCCCTTAGGCCGGCCCCGCCCCTCCCACGGCCGGCCTCTGCCAGGCGCCTGGTAGGGTCGCACAATCCCCCTGTCCTACAGTCAGGGAACCAGGCCGCCAGGGCCGCAACTGGCCTTACAGCCACCACCTACCTCGAATAGTCCTGTTTCAACGTCTGTCCCCTGTCCCCTGCCCCCCCTCGAATCTCAACTGTCTCCTGCCCCCGAATCCAGGTACGCCCCCGAATCCCTCTCGGACAACGTCTTCTCGCGCCAGTCCGACATCTGGAGCTTCGGGGTGCTCCTCTACGAGCTCTTCACCTACAGCGACAAGAGCTGCAGCCCCTCGGCCGTGAGTCGGCGCCCGCCACCCGCTGCCTGGCGGCCGGCCCATCCTGCCTTCTGCGGGGGTCCCCTCGTTCCAGCCTCCTAGGCCCCAGTGGGGAGGACCCACTCCCACACCAGCACACCACGGGCGGCCCCCTCTGCTCCCCGTCCCCTCCCCCTTCACTGTGGCAGACCCCCCCCCCCGCGGCCCCTTCCCCCTCCATCGTGGATGGTCTGCCCCCCAACGCGGGCTCTCCTTTTGGTCCCAGGAGTTCTTGCGAATGATGGGATGCGAGCGCGATGCCCCGGCCCTCTGCCGCCTCCTGGAGCTGCTGGCCGAGGGCCAGAGGCTGCCGGCGCCCCCCGCCTGTCCTGGTGAGGTGAGTGCTGAAGGGTGGGCCTCGGGTTCCCAGCCTGTGGGTTCTTCCAGGGTCTCGAGCCCCCCACTGCCCTTGGCTCTCGATTGACAGCTGGGACTGGCTGATCCCGAGTTAGCCCGGGCGCCCTGTGTGGCCAATCACAAACACTCACCAGAACCTCAGTCTACCCATTTCCAAAATGGGGGTGACAAGGCCTTATGGGGAAGGGAGGGTTAGACTAGGTAATACCTACAAGAGCCCAGCTCCGAGCCCAGCACACAGTGGGTGCTTCATAGATGACAGTGATTCTCATTATTTACTACTTTTGTGTGTGTGACAGGTGGGTGGGCATTCATGAATTCATCCACTCGGGCCATTCATTGAGTGCCAACGGTGTGCCAGATGCTGTAGTGGGTGCTGGGGACTCAGCAGGGCAGAGAAGAGACAGATACTCCCTGTCTTCAAGTGAACGAGAGCACTCGGTGGGCATGAGAGCCGTGACACAAAAACAAAACAACAAAAACCTTGCAAGAGATAAACAGGGCCGGGCGCGGTGGAGCACACCTCTAATCCCAGCACTTGGGAGGCTGAGGCAGGAGGATCTCTAGTTCAAAGCCAGCCTCAGCAATGGCGAGGCACTTAGCAACTCAGTGAGACCCTGTCTCTAATAAAATACAAAAAAGGGCTGGGGGTGTGGCCCAGTGGTCGAGTGCCCCTGAGTTCAATCCCCAGTACCAAAAAAAAAAAAAAAAAAAAAAAAAAAGGAGATAAACAGGGAGAAATGATGGAATGGGGTCACCAGGAGGTCCCCTTAAAGGGGGTGATGCCTGACGGAGGAGGAGGAGCCCATCCATGGGTACAGATGGGAGAAGGGATTCCCAGGGTACATACAGCAGGTGCAAAGGCCCTGAGGTGGGAATAAACTTGGTGCATTTAGAGAACAGTGAGACAGAGGCAGGTGTGGCTACGGGGAGCAGACATGAGACGGTGGGAGGGAGATGCCAGGAGGAGGGCTTCAGGGCAGGGATTCTGGTTTTATTCTAAGATCCACAGGGACCCATGGGAGGAGAAAGGGGATAGAGATTAATTCATGTTTTAAAACTGTGAATGGGAGTCTCGTCCTTGCAGCTGCTTGGGCCTGATCCCACTGTACTCCAACCTTTCAGGTTCATGAACTCATGAAGCTGTGCTGGGCCTCTAGCCCACAGGACCGGCCGACCTTCAGTGTCTTGGGTCCCCAGCTGGATGCGCTGTGGAGTGGAAGCCTGGGGTAGCAGCCAAGGGCGTCAGACCTACGCCTTCTCTGCTTGCTCATCCCAAGGGCAAACCCATTCCTGTCCTCTTTATATCTCCAGAACTCAGATCTCTGTGTGACCTTAGGCAGGGGACTGCCCTTCTCTGGTCCCCAGAGGCCTTGTGAGGGTCCCCTGCTTCATGAAGACCCCTGCTGGGGCAGGGGACATTGCTCAGCAGCCTGGTGGCCTCTAGAACTTGTAAAGATGCAAGGGACAAAATTCAAGCCCCTCCCAGCTTCCCATCCCTTCCTGGGGGTCCTGACTTCTGTCTTCCTTCCTGTCTTCTTTCCAAAGTGGATACAATGGAACTTTACATATGTGATCTCAGGCTTTGCTGTTTTCTGGGTTCTTGGGGTTGAACTCGGGGGCACTTGACCACTGAGCCACATCCCCAGCCCTATTTTGTATTTTATTTAGAGACAGGGTCTCACTGAGTTGCTTAGCACCTTGTTGCTGAGGCTGGCTTTGAATTCAATCCTCCTGCCTCAGCCTCCTGAGCCGCTGGGATCCCAGGTACGCCACTGCACCCAGCTAAGGGATTGCTCTTCGACCCAAGGATAATAGTTGGTGTTCTGCTTGGGATTTGTAGGGCAGAGCCTGTGTCTGTTCCAGATGGAGTAAGGGGACGGGGAAGCAGGGTTCCAGTGTCCCCTGGCCCTGCCTGAGTGTCCCTGGACTTCAGTTTCCTTATCTGTACATAGGACCCTTTCTGTCCTGACCCTCTGACCCTCTAAGGGCCACACAGCAGATGATATGAGAGCCTAACTTTTGAGGCAGTTGAGGGGAGGAACAGCATTCCTAACAGAGAGAACAGCACGCCGAGGGTGAAGGGGCTCAGAGTACAGAGGTGAAGAGCCCAGGCGCTGGAGCCCACATTTCTTCCACTTACCGTGTGAGGGTGGGCAAGTTGCTTCTCCACTCTGGTCTCCTTTTTGGTGGCAAAGAGGCAACTTCCTGAGGCTGGTGAGGAGGTCTCTGGCTCAGGTTATTCTTCCATCACCCTTCTTTATCAGAAAGGTTTTCTGTTACTTTGGCCTCCCTGTGAAGCTCTTATTCATCTCTCAAAACCCCAACTGTCATGTCCTGGTGTCCCCCTCCCCACTGTGCCAGCCCTATCCTGCCCTCCAGTCTGACCTGACCCTATGGCAGGGACAGTGTCTGTGTCCAGCTCTGTCCCCCCTGATATGGGGGGGCTCCTTGGGGGCTGGGCTGAGGCCTTAACACAGGGTGGGCACACAGTGGAGTCTGGGAGTGTTTGTTGAATGAATAAAGGACTCAATGGCAAGGAGGATTTGTTGCTGTACTTGGCATCTGAGGGGTCTGAGCTGGGAGGGGTGTGGTTAGGGCTGAGGGCACCTTGGGGGGCCCCTGTGGGATTCTCAGGTCAGACTGGGGGAGGAGACCAGTGGGGGAGGCTGCGGGGGGACAGACCTCCTCCCCTCCCGCCCAGCTGTGGCCTTGGCTCCTCCTGGGAGAGCTGATCACAGGTTCCTGGGGGCGGAAGGAACAGTCTGCTCTGGGGCCAGAGGGCAAGGCTGCGGGGATGGGGCCAGCCTCAGGGGGGCCGGCCAGCCCTCCATGATGCAGAGAAGATGGGGGAGGCAGGGAGGCTGAGAGATGGAGGCCAAGAGAGACCTAGAAGCAGAGACCAAGGACCACAGCAATCTCCATCCCTGCTCTCTTAGCCCCAGAAAGGCCCTGATTAAGGCACATCAGGGGCTGCTCTGGGGTGGAGCAAATCCCAGGCCCCCCAGCTGCTGCTCGCTCTCAGCAAAAGGGACCCAGAACACCCCCCACCACGGGGCCTTGGGCAGGCGCAGGACAGCTGGGTGCCAAGTGGACAGATGGGCTTTGCCTTGGCTCTCCAGCCTGGGTCCCAGGAGACCCTGTGTGTGGGGACACCCCAGCCCTGGGGGCTTGGAGGAGACCCAGGCTCCGCTGTGACCTTGGGCAGCCTCAGTCTGAAGCTCAGTTTCCTTGTGTGTACAGGGACAGGGACAGCAAGGTTCTGGGCATCGCTGGGCTCAGAAGACCCTGCCGCCCCAGGCTTCCCCCCTTTCTTCCTCTGTCTGCTGTCCCTCTGTCTCTCCCTGGGGACTGACCCAGGCTTGGTGCCTCCAGCGCTCGGCCACTGAGCTGGGGCAGCGGGGACACCCGTTATTTCTCAGTTTATCTATTTCACCCCTTTCAAAAGGCCGGGGCGGGAAGAGCCCGGTGGTGCTTCCCCTGGGGGAGGCGCCCCCAAGGCCCCCAGGCCCCTCCCACCCCTGACCTTGCCCGGGCCACCCTGCGGAAGGCCGCGTTCCTCCTCCAAGGGCCGCAGCTGGGGCGGCCCAGGCGCCTATAAGGGGCGAGTCCCCGAAGGGGACTGGACGTCTCCAACCACCATGGACCCTCGCCCGCCCGCCCGGGCACTGGTGCTGCTGGTCGCGGCCCTGGTGCTCGCGCTGGGCCCCGCGCACGGCCTGGAGGCGCGCGAGAAGCTGTGCGGCCACCACTTCGTGCGCGAGCTGGTGCGCGTGTGCGGGGGCCCGCGCTGGTCCCCCGAGGCTGGGAAGCCGGCGCCAGGCGGCGACCGTGAGTGGGGACCGGCGGGGACCGCGCTGCGGGGATGCCGGGGGTGCGCGGCCACGGTGGGCAGAGGAGGCTGCGTCCCCTGTGGGGCTGGGACAGGAGCGGAGCGCGACATTCTCAGTGCACTCGGGGCGCCGCCTGTGTTCAACAGCATTTTGATTTTGATGAATTTCCCCCTTAATGTTTTTAAATATTTATTTATTTGCTTTAGTTGTACACCATGCCTTTATTCTTACGTGGTGCTGAGGATGGAACCCGGGCCGCGCCCGTGCCCGGCCAGCGCTCTACGCTGAGCCACGACCCCGGCCCCCCCCCCCACCCCCTTAATTTCGATGTTTTAAAAAAAATTTTGTTTTGAGACAGGGTCTGGCTGAGTTGCTGAGGCTGGCTTTGAACTTCCGATCCTCCTGCCTCAGCCTCCTGACTTGCAGGGATTACAGGTGTGCACCACCGCGCCTGGTCTGGCCCTAACTTTGATTTCTACACGTATTGCATTAATCCGTGAGCAGTGGCGCATGCCTGTAACCCTAGCTGCTCCGGAGGCTGAGGCAGGAGGATTGCGAATGTAAAGACAGCCTCAGCAATTTAGGGAGGCCTCAAGCAACTCAGCAAGACCCTACCTCAACATAAAAAGTAATAATAATAAAAGGGGCTGGGGACGTGGCTCAGGTGTAGAGCGCTTTTGTGTATGATCCCCAGTGTAGACGGGGAGTTATTGCATTATACTTTTTTATTGTCATTGTCACAGTGCAGGGGTGCATGCTAGGCACGGGCTCTACCACTGAGCCCCACCCCCAGTCCCTAAATAATCCCTCTTGGTTGCTGCCGTCTCTGTGCCCCTCCCTCCTTACCCTGGTCCCCAGTCTCAGATGGGGACCCAGGGGAGGGGGCCGGCAGCCTGTGTGCCTGACAATGCACACGCAGAGGGTGCCAGGTCCTGTGTGTGCCTTCCTGCACACGCGTGCACGTTAGGGGCCCCCCCACTCTGCACCTCCAGGAGTCTGGGGTCCGTCTCCGACCAGGTCCTGGACCTGCTGGGGAACCAGCACCATCTGCAGCCCCAGGACCCCAGCACTCTCTGGGTGGGGCTTGCAGGTGGCACATGGGGACACGCACAGCTGGGGGCGGAGTGTGGGCATGAGGGGGTGCGGGCACTGGACAGGCCCCTTGTGCGCTGCCGGTGCCCAAAATAAGCAAGCCCAGTTTCTCTCCTCCTTTCTGTACCGGGAATTGAACCCAGGGGTGCTTAACCACTGGGCCACATCCCAGCCCTTGTTATTTTATTTTATTTTATTTTTATTATTTTTTTGGTTCCATGGATGGAACTCTTTTTGTATTTTATTAGAGACAGGGTCTCACTGAGTTGCTAAGTGCCTCGCCATTGCTGAGGCTGGCTTTGAACTCGCGATCCTCCTGCCTCAGCCTCCCAAGTGCTGGGATTCCAGGCGGGCGCCACCCCCTGCTTCTGTGAGCGTCTGGTGCGTCCTTGGCCGGGTGCCTACAGCGTGGGGTGTCCTCTGGGACCCCCATTTCCTGCTGACCTCTGCTCTGTCCCCAGGTGAGCTGCTGCAGTGGCTGGCGGGAAGACACCTCCTTCACGGGCTGGTGGTGGACGGGGACCCCGCGCTCGTGCCTGCCCCCGGGTCCCTGCTCCCGGCTTCTCACCGCCGCCGCCGGGAGGTGGCCGCCAACCCGGCTCGCCGCTGCTGCCGCAGTGGCTGCACCCAGCATGACCTGATGGCTCTCTGTCCCCACTGAGCCCTCCCTGGGTGTGACCCCGGGGACGAGCCCCCAGCCACAGAGTACCACGAAGCCCCAGCGGCCGGCGTGGCGCCCACCACCTCTCCAGGCCACGCGAGCCGTCCCTGACGCCGTCTGGGGGACGGGCCCAGCCTTGGCTTGGAGGGTCCCAGTTTTACGGAGCTGCCACTCATGGGACGGGGGCAATGTCCTGTCTGAGGGGAGCCCAGACATGCCCTCCTCGTCCCCAACAGGAAATAAACAACCCGAAGCAGCCCCGTGTGTGTTCTCTAGAGAGGGACGGGCCTGGGTCAGCCCCTGCGGGGTCAGCCCCGAGGGACACCACAATACAAAGCGGGGACGCGAAGCCCGGCGGGGTGGGGGGGCGCTCGGGAGTCAGCTAAGGCAAGAGCGGCCAGCCGCGGGGCTCCTCCCTGGCCTCCTCGGAGGGACCCCCTCAACCTCGAGGCCCTGGAATAGTGGACGGAGTTCGCACACTCCTGAACGATGGCCACAGGGACGTTGATCATCCTAACTCTGACCGCACCCCCCTCCACCCCGCGTGGGGATTGTATGACATGACCCTTTCGTAAGACTAATGAAGCATTTGACTAAGTGACCCATTTGCCTAGTGTCCAGGGCTGCTGTCACCAATGACCACAGATTGGATGACTCAAACCGCAGGAATTTATCATCTCAGTCTGGAGGCCACGAGTCTGGAGGCCAGGTGTGGACAGGGCTAGAGGCCCTGCCAGAGAATCTTCCAGGCCTCTCTCCTGGCCTCTAGCAATTCCTGAGGTCCTTGGTGGCTCGGTTTGTGGCCACATCACGCCAACCCTTCTCCATCATCACCCGACCTTCTGCTCCGCGGGTGTCTTTTCTGTCTTCTAAACACCCCAGCTGGTTTTAGAGTTCACCCTAATGCAGCATCTCCGTATTTATTTACCTTAATTCCATCTTAAAGATCCTGTGTCCAGGTAAGGGCCACATCCCCAGGTTCGAGGCAGACGTGAATTCATGTCGGATGCCCACGAGGAGGCCACCCAGGGCTGCAGGGGAGCTGGGACTCAGACTTCAGGGCGACGGGGAGCCATAGAGAGTGTGTGAGTGCGAGCAGCGACAGGGCGGGGCCGGATGTGCCGACTCCTCTGGCCTGGTGCTCCTCAGCCTCTGTCTCCCCTGCCCCAGCCGCCATGGCAGCCCTGGGGCTTCTTAAAGCTCAACAGCCTCTCCAAGGTGCTGCCAGGGTTAAACAGCAGCCTCTCTCCCAACCTCCCAGCGAGTGCTTGTCCCCATATGCCGTGTCCTGTCACGTGGTTTAAGTCTCAAGGTCCTCACCACTCCCGGTACCTTTCCCGGTCAAATTTTTTACAGGTTTGCTTTTTTACTACAAGGTGGTCGGTGCAGGGAGCCCAGGAGGGAGGGGGCACGCACGGCATGATGTGAGGCACACAGTAGGCGCCCAGTAGATGCTTGAGGGAGGAGAGGAGGGGCGGAGATGCACTGCCATTGTCCTGGTGGGAGGAGAGGGCAGAGGCGCTGGGCTGGATGGTGGGCACCCCCCCACGGGATTCAGAGGGGCCTAGTGTCCCACCGCACCAAGAGCAGCGTCACCCACCTGCCTCTCACTCCCGGGCCTGCTGACAAACCCGCAGCATGAATCAGCCTCGGCAGCTGTGAGCTGAGGGCCACAGGGAGCCTGGCATGAGGGCCCATCCGCCTGACAGAAACCCTCTTAACCCCCACTTCAACCACACAGTGCCGTCACTAATACTTCCTCCTGAAAATGAGACTTGAAGAGGCAGATATAGACCAGTCTTTTGTGAACACTGAGAAATGGCTTTAAAAAAAAAAATTGAGCCGGGCGCGGTGGCGCACGCCTGGAATCCCAGCACTCGGGAGGCTGAGGCAGGAGGATCGCGAGTTCAAAGCCAGCCTCAGCAATGGCGAGGCACTTAGCAACTCAGTGAGACCCTGTCTCTAATAAAATGCAAAAAAGGGCTGGGGATGTGGCCCAGTGGTCGAGTGCCCCTGAGTTCAATCCCCGGTACCAAAATAAATAAAAAAATAAAAATTGATCTCCAGGTTTTCACAAAATGCTTTATTCCCTGAGGCCACTCTGCCCAGCTGCCCCTCATCCCATGGGGCCTGGGGAGCTCGAGTTCCACTTGGGGGTGGCAGGGGTTCACAGCTCGCTTGACACCCCACCTGTAAAACACTGGGGTGGGGGCCGTCTGAAGACCCAATCCCCCCTTCCCTGGGCAGTGGGTGGGTACGTTGGCCCAGCCCCGAGCTGTTCCCTGAACTCTTGGGGGGCCCAGGTGTGGGGACTGAGCCCTGCTGGGGCCCCGGGAACTCTGAGCGCCCACAGCCTCAGCAGACAGCTGTGTCCCTCCTCCGCCCGCCAGCGCTGGCTGCCAGGGGCGAGGAGGGGCTGCCGGCCCCAGCCTCTGTGGCCCCCCTCCAGCTGAGGGTCCGCAGTCCTCGGAGGCATCCGGGTCGGGACGCTCTCCCAGGCTGAACGCTGCCTCACCCCAGTGGAGACGGGGTCCCTGGATGGCCTTGAGCTGTGGCTGCAACCATCCACCAAGAAACTCCCAGAGCACCACTTGGAGGGAGGGAGGGGTCGCTGTGTAGGGCCCAGTCTGTGATTCAGGCCAGAACTGGGAAGTGGGGGCCTTCACCCAGGGGAACGAGGCGTGCACAGCTGGAGCCCTGGCAGAGGGGCTTCTCCTCATCAGACACCGTGGAGAGGAGCCGGCCGCTGTCCTGGGTTCCCCCCGTCCAGGAGCGGGAACTCTGGAGCACAGACCCAGTGGGTTTTGAAGGGTGTGTAGGAGTTCGCCAGGCAGCGTATTCACTCATCAGACCCTGGGGCTCCTCCGTGCTCAGCCCCCCTGGGAAGACAAAGTCCTCCGCTTCCCGGGAGGAAGGATCGTTCCTTTCTGTGCAAGTGGGGGACCCTGAGGTGACCTCAGAAGACCTGCGTCTGCTTGCCGCAGGTGAAGTTGGGCCGGCTCAGCGCCTCCCACATGAGCAGCATCTCGTAGGGCAGGAAGCGGTGGACGAGCAGCAGCTCCCGGTAGAAGCAGGGGTCAAAGGAGGACAGGCGGCTGGACGGGGCTTGCACCCCGGCCGTGCGGATGCCGCTGTGCGCGGCGGGCTTCAGCCCCTCGCGCTCCAGGCACATGCCCAGGAAGACGTCGTCGATGGGGAAGAGGTCCAGGGCGGGCGCAGCCCTGCGCAGCGCGGCCGCCGTGAAGCGCGACAGCAGGAAGCCGCCGCCGCCGCAGTAGGGCGGGTAGCGCTCCTCCCGGGTCACCACCTGCGGCACGTAGTACTTGCTCCAGGGAACCCGGATGGGGCCCACGTTCTGGATCAGATGCCCCACGAAGAGGTGCTGGCCCGGGTCCAGGCCCTGCAGGTAGGTGACCATGTTGTCGGTGTGCGCAAACACGTCATCGTCCCCGTTGAGCACGAAGCTGGCGTTGCTGCACCTCGTCCTTTGCCACTCGAGGAACAGCACCTGCAGGCAGGAGGGGCCTTGGCTTGAGGCTAGAGCCACTCAGCAAGGCCAGCCTGTTACTCCCCCTCTCTGGGGTGACCTGGGCCTCCTCACCACACCTGCCTCCAGAGGTGTTGGGGCTCCAGGGAGGAGATCTTTGTAAAGAATCAAGACGTCCTGGAAATTGTGCCGTTTACATTTATTGTGATTCCTTTGCTCTCTGCCTGGCTGAGCCCTGTAGCTAAATGGTTACTCATGTGACCACTAGTTGACACCTACCTCTCCCACTGGCCTCTGTACTCCCTCAGGGTGGGGACGGTGTCTTTCCTTTTTGTTCCATCTCCCCAGCACCCCGCATGGGGCCAGCATGTCACCAGTGCTAGGTGCATGTTTGTCAAGGTGAAATTTAGGACACTTTTGCTTTAAGAAATCCCAGCTACTTGGGAGGCTTGAGCAGGAGGATCTCAAGCTCAAGGACAGCCTCAGCGACTTAGCAAGGCCCTAAGCAAGTCAGCCAGAGCCGGTCTCCGAACAAAACACAAAAAGGGCTGAGGATATGGCTCAGTGGTTAAGCACCCCAGGGTTCAGTCCCTAGTACCTCAAAATGTGACCAAGGCGCCTTATCGATACTGTCTCGTGTCATCCCAGAGCAGTCCTCAGAGGTAGAGGGTCTAATTCATATCCCTTTTCCCAGGTCGGGGAAAGGAAGGCACAGAGAGGTAAATGAGCTCCCCCAAGGTTGAACAGCAACCAAGAGGCAGAGCCTGGATTTGAACCAGTGCCATCCCAGCAGGTAATCCCTCTGCCCTTCCTCCCCTTCACCCCAGGGGAAGAGCAGGTCACTAAAAGGACAGCAAGGACAGAGGAGGGGCAGTAGAGGGATGAATGGCGGTTTCTGGTCTCCTGTGCGGCTCAGAGAAGGCAGAGGCACAGGGGCCAGGGGGGGACCTGCCAGCCGCCCCCATCAGACGCGGGTCGGGCCCACCTGCTTGAGCGTGAGGTTGAAGAAGGAGTCGTGGAAGTCCCACTGCAGGATGTCACCGTGCGCCCGCGCCTCCAGCTCCAGCAGCCGGTTGACCTTGCGGGCCTCGTGCGGGTGGGGGGCGGTGCCCACGAGGAAGAGGCGCCGCAGCCGCGCGCCCCGCACCCAGCGCTCGCGGCCCCACGTGCGGCGCACCAGCTCGCGGCGCTCGTAGTTGCCGGGCGACGACTTGATGGCCAGCAGCAGGAACACGGGCTGCGCGCACTTGGCGGCCGGCGCGTCCTGCAGCAGCGGGAAGTGGCGGCAGTGGCGGTACAGCAGGAAGTCGCGCACGTGCTGCGGCTGCCCCGCGAAATCGGGGTGCGCGGCCATGGAGGTGTTGGCGGGGCACGGCGCGGGCCGGGGGCGGGCGGGCGGCGACGGCCAGCTGAGGACCTCGGGGGTCCCCAGGGGCTTCTCGGGCACCAGGCAGGTGGGCGGCGGGGACACGTGCAGGCTGAAGAGGACCAGGACGGCGAAGGTGACCACAGCCAGGACCAGGCCCAGGTCTGGCCGCAGGGGTCGCGGACACCTCATCCTGGCCAGCCCGGGTCTGGGGTCCATGGAGCGGCCCTCGAGGTCTCCTGTGGAGAAGGGTGCGCCTGGAGGGCTGCGCAGTAGAGGACCCCCGAGCCACCGGGCGGGGGACCCCAGTACCTGGCTGGGCCTGCAGTGGCTCTGGTTGGCAAAATACTGAAACTCCCCCCCGCCCCCCAGGACTCCTGCAGCACCCTCAGCTATCGGGGCTCTGGCGGGAGCCCGGGATTTTTATTTTCCTTTTTTTTCCTAGACGGGGCCTCCCTGGGCGAGGTAAGTGCCTGCTATGGAGCTGCGGCCGCAGCGCCGGATTAAATGTTTTTACCATCATCTCATTTAATAGGGAAAATCGAGGAATGGAGATGCACCCCCAAAGTCCTCCCCCACCCCAGGCTCATCATGCCCAGAATCCTCTCTCTCTGTCCCCCAGCCTGGGCCTCTCCATGTTCCTGCTTCAGAGATGACCAAAGAGCCACCCTGAGGGAGGCAAGGATCCCTTTTTCTTTTTCTTCTTTCTTTTTATGTGGTGCTGGGGATCGAACCCAGGGCCTTCTGCATGCGAGGCCAGCACTCTACCAACTGAGCCACATCCCCAGCCCGGAACCCTCTTTTTGACAGATGAGAGCTGCTGGGATCTTTTTTACCTCTGCACCAGGAAGCTCTGAACTTCTGGTCACAACAGTTACCCATTCTCCCTTTCTCCCTGTTGCTTTCTCTACTTTTTTTTTTTTTTTTTTGGTACTGGGGATTGAACCCAGGGCTGCTTACCCATATTCCCAGCCCTTTAAAAGTTTTCTTTTTAAGTTGTATATGGACACAATACCTTTATTTCACTTTTTTATTATTTATATGCAGTGCTGAGAATGGAACCCAGTGCCTCACATGTGTGAGGCAAGTGTTCTACCACTGAGCCACAACCCCAGCCTCAATTTTTATTTAGAGACAGGGTCTCACTAAATTGCTTAGAGCCTTGCTAAGTTGCTGAGGCCGGCTTTGAACTCCTGATCCTCCTGCCTCAGCCTCCTGAGCTGCTGGGATTACAGGTGTGCACCACTGTGCCTGGACATTCTTTCTGGTTTATTTTTTAGTTGTAGTTGGACACAATAACTTTATTTTATGTATTTTATTTTTACGTGGTGCTAAGAATTGAACCCAGGGCTGCGCATGTGCTAAGCGAGCACTCTACCACTGCACCACAACCCTAGCCCTCTTCCTGTTTTTGTTTTTTTTTGGTCCTGTGGATTGAACTTGGGGCACTCAACCACTGGGCCACATCCCCAGCCCTTTTTTGTATTTTATTAGAAGCAGGGGGGTCTCACTGAGTTCCTAAGCGCCTCGCCATTGCTGAGGCTGGCTTTGAACTCCTGATCCTCCTGCCTCAGCCTCCAAAGTGCTGGGATTCCAGGCCTGCGCCACCGTGCCCAGCCCTCTTCCTTTTTTTTTTTTTTTTTTTTTTTTGGAGTGGTACCAGGGATTGAACTCAGGGGCACTCACCCACTGGGCCATATCCCCAGCCCTTTTTTGTATTTTATTTGGAGACAGGGTCTCACGGAGTTGCTAAGTGCCTCACCATTGCTGAGGCTGGCTTTGAACTCGCGATCCTCCTGCCTCAGCCTCCCAAAGTGCTGGGATTACAGGCTTCCTTTTATTTATTTATTTATTTATGTATTTATTTTTTATTGGTGCTGGGGATTGAACCCATGGCCTTGTGCATGCAGGGCAAGCACTCTACCAACTGAGCTAAATCCCCAGCCCCTCTTCCAGTTTTTAATGGTCCTCTAACCCGATCATGGCCCTGGCTCCTCAGATCCTTCAGACACAGCACGTCTCCAACAAAGCCATCTTCCTGGGCTATCTCCTATTAATCCCTTAAAACCCATCCCAAATGGTCCTTTCTCCAGTAAGCCCTCATTGGTCCCTCCATAAGGGTCCTGGTTCGCCGTTCTCTCTCTGGTCCTCACCTCCCTCCCTGGCCCAGTCCTGATCTCTGGAGGTGCCGACGCCTGCCTTCGTCTTTCCCAGGATGGCGGCAGCTTAGGGGTTCAGCATCACCCAGAATGAGGCAGACACGTGGGGAGGCAGGGAAGATTTACTGAACTTACAGATAAAACTTCACTCAGTGTCTCTCTGGTGAACTTGCATGTAGCCTTCAAAACCCCAGCTGTGATGACCCTTCCTGCTGTAAGCTTTCCCTCCACACGTTCAGGCAGCGCCCACGACCTCCCTTTCAAATGCCTTCCCCAGGCTTCCCTAGATACCTGCAGAATCCTTTGGTTAGGAGACGCGTGTCTGCATTGTTCTCCAGCCTTGAATTAAGGATCTACTTTCTGGTGCAGCATGAAAGGACTAGATTAGACTCAGGCAGGACTTTTCTATCCAGCAAATACTTATTGGCACCAGAGAGATCTGGAACATGACAGTATTGGAGAGCACACTCAGGGCCCAGCTTCCGGGCTTGAAGCTAATTCTACCACTCCCTGGCTGGGCCTCTCATACCCTGGGCCTCGGGTTTCCTCCGACGTAGAGGGGACCTCCAAGCAGCCCCAGCTCACGGGGTTGTGTGTCCATGAAGGGCAGCGGCCACCTGCGCACAGTGGCCCTTGAGTGTTTGTTGAATGAACATCGGAATGCACTTACCTTGGATGATCTTGGGGTGCCCGTGCTGAGCTGGGGTCTCTTCTGTCTCCCCAACGGCACCTGGAAGAGTGCGGGGCAGTCAGTGGGTCCCGTCCGGCCCCTTCAGCCCCGAGCGACCCCACCCAGCTACAGGCTGGGAGCAAGGCAGAGGAGCTTCCTGTTTCCTTCTGGGGCAACAGCTCAGCACAGGAACTGGGGACAGGGCTTCCTCCTTTGCTGATCCACGAGGCCATTTCCCAACATGTTCATCGTACCCTGGCCACAGTCTCCTGGGTGGGGTAGACATGTGCAGCCCCCAAAAGGGCTCAGGTTCTACAACACAGGTTCCACTGTGTGACCTTGGGGAAGCAGCTAGCTGTCTCTGAGCCTCGATGTAAAACAAGAAGAATCAACCCCGTGTAAAAGTATCATGGAGAGTTCATCCTCCCACACGCCAGGCGTGGTCCTGCCTCAGGGCCTTTGCACAGTCTGTTCACTCTGTCTGGATTGCTGTTCCCCTACCCCCATCCCAAGCAGCTCAACTCCTTCCTGTCACTGCACAAATGTCGCCTTCCCAGGAAGACCTTTGTGGGTGGGACACGCCATCTCACTAACTATCCTGATCTGCATTCATTTTACTACTTCTTTTTTCTCTAGCACTAGTCACCTCCTAAAATACATTATAAAACTAGCTGGGCGCGGTGGCGCACGCCTGTAATCCCAGCACTTTGGGAGGCTGAGGCAGGAGGATCGTGAGTTCAAAGCCAGCCTCAGCAATGGCGAGGCACTTAGCAACTCAGTGAGACCCTGTCTCTAATAAAATACAAAAAAAGGGCTGGGGATGTGACCCAGTGGTCGAGTGCCCCTGAGTTCAATCCCCAGTACCAAAAAAAAAAAAAAAAAAAAAAAAAAAAAAACATTATAAAACTTTTTAAAGGGATTTCTTTTCTTGACCATTTCCCCACCAGAACGTTTTTTCCATGTGATCTGTTTCCCATTTTATCCCCAGCCTCTGGGTGCATAGTAGGTGCTCGATAAACGTGTGATTAATGAATGAGAGAATGTTGGGTTGATCTCCTACATTCCCTCAGGACTGTGCTCCTCCAGTACACCAGGGGCTGGGGACACAACGGCAGATGGGCACCGGGGACCCACGAGGAGTCCCTGCTGCTGTGGGGCCCACGCCCTGGGGGGCGGCGGACAGTGAGTAACTAACTCAACCAAGGAGACCGGAGGGCGGGCTCGGGAGGCGGTAGAGAAGCAGCTCAGACACAGGGTGCGTCACTTCTGCGAGCCCCAAGACGGGTGGGGACTCCTCTCCAGCTGCCAAGCCATCAGCTCTGCGCGGACCCCTGCTGGGCGACCTCTGACTCAGTTCTGTTCTGAGCCTCTCCACCCCAAGGCAGCTCGGCCCCCAGGTGGTGCCCCGTGGCCAGCCCCAGCCCCAGGTGGTTTTCTCTGTGCTTCTGGCTGCAACCCAGGGCTGCCCGGCCTGCCTCTGGTTTGGTTAATTTGCTCCAGAGGCTCAGAGAAAAGGTCTCCAGAACCTGCCCATGCTGAGCCCTGCCCTCCCCCCAACTGCCAGCCTCTACCACGGTGAGGAAGACCCCCCCAGCCCAGCCTCGAACCTGCCATGCTCCTGCCTCAGCTTCCTGGAGTAGTGTGATGACAGGGGTGTGCCACCACGCCCAGGTCCAGTTCTTTTGCTGGGCGGGGTGCTGCAGGCCTGTAAATCCAGCAGCTTAGGAGACTGAAGCAGGAGGTCAAAGCCAGCCTCCACAACAGCGAGGCCCTGAGCAACTCAGCGAGACCCTGTCTCTAAGTAAAAAATACAAAACAGGGCTGGAGCCGGGCGCGGTGGCGCACACCTGTAATCCCAGCACTTTGGGAGGCTGAGGCAGGAGGATTGCAAGTTCAAAGCCAGCCTCAGCAAAGGCGAGGCACTGAGCAACTCAGTGAGACCCTGTCTCTAATAATAATATGCAAAACAGGGCTGGGGCCGGGGCTGAGTGGCGGAGCGCTGCCTAGAGTGTGTGAGGCGCTGGGTTTGATTCTCAGCACCACATAAAAATAAATACATAAAGGTATGGCGTCCATCTGCAACTGAAACAAAACAGCACGGACCTGAGACGGAAGCCGAGTGCTCTCAAATTCAAGACAAAGTTACTGGTAAAACTCGGCACATGGTGGAGGCGGCATTTGTACCCAGAGCCCAGGGCACCGTCCTAAGCAGCTCCCACAGTTCCAGGCTGAGCCGCTGCTGGGACCTGCCTGTGGCCAGGATCGGAGAGGCCAGCACGGGTGACCACCAGGGGCAAAGTTGTGTGGGGAGGGAATGGCAGGTGCAAAGGCCCTGAGGTAGGAATGTGCCAGGCAGCCTAGGGCCCTGCAGGAAAGCTTGGCGTCACCCTTGGAGGTTCAGCCTCTGGAAGGTAGGTCTAGGAGATCACAAAAGTCAGATGGATGGATGCTGAAGGAGGTTTCAGGCTGCGCAATAGAGACGGCCTCCCAGCACTCCTGAGCCTCCATAGAAAGACCAAGTCACCAAAGAGGAAATCAAATGAGGGGAGCCAGGGCATCTCCTGGGTACCCCAGCAGCCAGGGTGCTCAGATGCTGGGGAAGAGGGTGAGCCATGAACCCAACTTTAGGGCATCAGATCCAGAAGGAAGAAATAGGACATTCAGGAGTTTTGAAAAATTTGGAGGGTGACCGGCCCGTGCTCCACCTGCAGTTTACAATCTAAGCCAATCTTTTTTTTTTTTTTTTTTTTTGTACTGGGAATTGAACTCAGGGGCCCTTAACCACTGAGCCACATCCCCAGCCCTTTTTTTTTTTTTTTTTTTTTTTTAATATTTATTTATTTGCTTTAGTTGTACACAATGCAATGCATTTATGTTTACATGGTGCTGAGGATCGAACCCGGGCCGCGCACGTGCTAGGCGAGCGCTCTACCACTGAGCCACAACCCAGCCCCCCCAGCCCTTTTTATATTTTATTTAGAGACAGGGTCTCACTGAGTTGCTTAGGGCCTCACTAAATTGCTGAGGCTGGCTTTGAACTCACGATCCTCCTGCCTCAGCCTCCCGGGCCATTGGGATCACAGTTGTGCACCACTGCGCCTGGCTTAAGACAATCATTCTTTTTGTAATATTTTTTGTTATAGGTGGACACAATACCTTTATTTTATTTTTATGTGGTGCTGAGGATCGAACCCAGTACCTCACGCATGTTAGGCAAGTGCTCTACCTCTGAGGCACAACCCCAGCCCAAGACAATCATTCTTTTTTTTTTTTTTTTTATACCAGGGATTGACCTCAGGGGCACTCGACCACTGGGCCACATCCCCAGCCCTTTTTTGTGTTTTATTAGAGACAAGGTCTCACTGAGTTGCTAAGTGCCTCGCCTATTGCTGAGGCTGGCTTTAAACTCGTAATCCTCCTGCCTCAGCCTCCCCAGTGCTGGGATTACAGGCCTGCACCACTGCACCTGGCTAAGACAATCATTCTTAACCAGAGTGACTTAGTCCCAAGGGACACCTGTCTGGGGACATTTGTGTGTGCATGTGTGGTTCTAGGGATTGAACCCAGGAGTGCTTACCACGGAGCTACATCCCCAGCCCTTTTATATTTTCATTTTGAGACAGAACCTTGCTCAGTTGCCTAGGCTGGCTTTGAACCTGAACTTGTGATTTTCCGCTTCAGTCTCCCAAGTTGCATGCATTGCTGCACCCAACTGTTTGGGGACATCCAAAAAAAAATCAATTAATTAAAAAAATTTTGAGCCAGGGTCTCAGTGTGCTGCCAGGCTGGTCTCAAACTTCTGGGCTCAAGGGATCCTCCTGCCTCAGCCTCCCGAGTCACAGGGACCACAGGTGCGCACCACCCGGCCTGGCTTGGGGATATCTTCAGTTGTCGTGACTTGGTGGGGGGCACTAGTGGATGGAGACCAGCGATGTTGTGTAGCATCCTGCACTATTACAGGACAGCTTCAGCACAACATCTGTCCCCAAGGTTGAGAGATTCCTGTCAAAACCAGCAGATAACCCAGAATAGAGAATTCAAAGTGAGGGTTCAGGTGCGTGGCTCAGGGGTCCAGCCCTCCCATAGCATGCAAGAGGCCCCATTCCATCCCAGCACCAGAAAACAAGAGAAAAACCTAAACCAGACCAAGACAGACAACGACAAAACCCAAGCAGCAGCAGCAGCAGCAGCAGCGACAAAGACCCTGAGCATTCCTCAATGTGGGGGGGAGGGGCAAGAGGAAGTAAAAACCATTGACTGGCCTGTAACTGGGGTTGGGGTGTCCAAGCAAAATAGAACCTTCTGGCATGGCTATTTGGCTTTAATGAATTCCACAAATGCCTATTCTGTTGCTTGCATTTTATTTTCTTGTTTATTTGTAAGAACTCTTTGCATATGAAACACTTAGTCTTTGTTGGCACCTCTTTTTCTCCTCCAGGCTATGTTTTCTCTAAATGGAGGGATTCGAGGATCAGCAATCAGCTATCCTAGCAGATCCGGTCACAAAACTCACGAAACACATGTATGAAAACCATCCATCCACTGAGCAGGTGTGCCAGGGGCGCTCAGGTCTTGGCCAGGTCTGAGCAGCTTAGCAGGAGTTGGAGGGGGGCAGATTATCTCTTCCCTTCCTGTACCCCATTGAGAATGCAAATTAAGCCGGGCGTGGTGGCGCACGCCTGTAATCCCAGCACTTGGGAGGCTGAGGTAGGAGGGTGGACAAACCAGTGAACTTGCCCTAGTTCAGCCTTGGAGAAAGGAGAGCCCAGAAGCACCTTCTCACACCAGCCCCAAAGTGGCCTCTCTGATACACACCCCGCCTGAAGATTTCAGGAATTGTGAGTTTGGTGGGTGCCTTGGTGAGGAGAAAGAGAAAGAGGATCTTGTTTGCATTAATTTGCATTCTCTTTCTTTTCTTTTCTTTTTTTGGTACCTGGGATTGAGCTCAGGGGCACTTGACCACTGGGCCACATCCCCAGCCCTTTTTTTGTATTTTATTAGAGACAGGGTCTCACTGAGTTGCTAAGTGCCTTGCCATTGCTGAGGCTGGCTTTGAACTCGCGATCCTCCTGCCTCAGCCTCCCAAAGTGCTGGGATTACAGGCGTGCGCCACCGCACCGGGCTCTTAGAGGCTCTTATCTCAAAACACACATGTGGAAATCATTCATTCCACAGTGCGCGCTGGGTGCTGCCTGGGAGCCCGAGGTGTCTCCACCCTGGCCAGCCCCGGGGAGCCAGATGTGTGGGGCCGTGGGGGGCTTTCCCTTGCACACCAGCAGGCTCTGTGCCACAGGGGGGACACCAGCCGGGGGTCCTCTAAGTCAGTGGGACACCTGCAGTCCTGACAGGTCCCACAGGTTGAGGCTCAGTCCCCAAGACCGCGCCACGCCCCCACTTCCGAAGCCCACCATCAGCCCCAGGTGGTTTTCCTGGTGTTTCTGATCCACCAGTTAGAAATCGGGGCTCCTGGCACCCCTTCTTTGGGTCCCATTAATTTGCTGGCATGGTTCGCAGACTCAGGGACCCCCTTCAGTTTGCATTTACTGAGGTTTTGTAAAGCGTCTCCGCGGGACGGGACGGGGGTGGAAGATGGGGGGTGCAGAGGGCGCAGCCCGCAAGGGGCGCGAGTAGGGGTGCGAGCTCTCACCCTCTGGGGCTTCCCTGGTCAGGGTTTTGTGTTTGGTTTCCCCAGTGGCCTCCTGGCACAGGCCTGATGGACAGCGCCGTCGGCCAACTGGGATCCACTCACCCCCCAGCCCCTCTCCCCTCCCTGGAGGCTGGGGCTGGGGCTGGGCTGAAAGGCCAGGCCTCTAACCCTGCTCCAGGTCTCTCTGGTGACCAGGGTCTCTCCAGGGGCTCCCCGGGCTGCTGCCAGCCACCTCCTTAGCATACTCAGGGGAGGGGCTGCCGAGATTCCAAAGGAGTCAGGAGGCCGGGAACCGGCTGAGCCCGAATCTGTACTTCCCAGCAAAACCCAGAACCCACTGCAGGGAAGCAAAACGGTCAAGGGGTCCAAGGCCTAGAAAATGCGTGGGAAGTGGGGTGCAGTGGCTCATGCCTGTGATCCCAGCAGCATGGGAGGCTGAGGCAGGAGGATCTGGAGTTCGAGTTCAGCCTCAGTAACTTGGCGAGGCCCTAAGCAACGCAGTGAGACCCTGTCTCTAAATAAAATATTAAAAGGGCTGGGGGTGAGGCTCACTGGTTAGGCACCCTGGGGTTCAATCTCCAGTACAAAAAAAAAAAAGGGGGCTGGGGAGCCCCCAGGACCTCCCAGACCTCGCCTGGGCCTTCCCAGCAGGGCGAGACCAGGCCTCACGTGCATCGGATTTTAACCCCATCCGGAAGCAGCCAGGTCCTGATGGGCCCTCAGTCCACCCCTGGGATTCCTGTCACAGAGATGCTGAGACCTCACCATGGGGACAAGGCTCCTGGCCACCACCAAGGGCGTGGCACACTCTAGGGCCTGGCTCCTTCGGGCCTCCCGGAAGCCCCCACTTACAGGTGGGGACTCTGAGGCAGCATGCAGCCAGATCAGAGGCCAGGACCCCGCCCCACACCTCCCGCCACTGCAGCGCCTTCTGGGGTGAGTCACAAGGAAACGTGCCATTGGTGACACCAAACGTGTGGAGGGACAGACAGCCTGGGGACACGGGGCACCCAGGCTGCACTGCCCGCCCCCCCCGCGCAGACGGCCCGTGAATCTGTGGCACACACGAGTCCAAGCCTTGCCTGATGCACTGGCTTCTGGGCCAGGGAGCATTTACTGAGCACCTACTGCACACTGGGCTCTGGGGCCACCAGCTCCGCCCTGTGACATTAACACACTAGTGACACAGTAACCAGCGGCAGCTTTTATAAATGCTGTAGAGGAAAGAGGGATCAGCAGGGGACATGTCAAGTGGGGACCAGGGAGATTCGGAAGGACACTGTGGAACCGCCCGGGCAGGACCCTGGGGGGTGGACACCCCAGGCAGAGGCACAGCAAGTGCAGAGGCCAGAGGTGGGCACAAGCTTAGGGTGCTGGAGTGGGAGATGAGGGGGACAGGAGGATGCCCAGACCAGGCTGGAGTCAGAGTAGAATCAGGCCAACCAGGAAGAACCTCATGTTCCATGTGAGAGGCAATGGGGAGCCATGGAGGGCGTGTGAGCAGGAGAGGAGCCCAATCAACATATGCTTTTAAGAAGTTCCCTGCAGCCGCCAAGGGGCAGAGGTAATTTAGAGCAGGAGTAGAGGGTGGGGCGGCGTCCAGGTCGGAGTGCTTGGGTCTGGGAAAGGGGCAGGCTCAGGAAGTCGGACAGCAGTCATGGGTGTTAGGACCTGGATGTGGGGGTGGACAAGAAAGCACCAGGGAACAGAATGGGAGAAGCCTCTGAGTCTCTCGCAGGACGTGGGGATGCAGCAGAGACCCAGTCCCGGGCAGGAGAGAGCAGGTGGGCGCAGCCCAGGCCCGAGGCCCTGGGCGTGTGAAGGACAAGCCTGGCCTGGCCTGGGGAGGCCCAGGAAGGAGGAGGGGCCTCACTGAAGACAAGGCCACAGCTGCGACACCGACCCCCCGAGATGAGTCTCCAGGACCCTTATCTGACCCCATGGCCAGGCCAGTCAGCTCCCCGGGGTGTTTGTCTTCACGCACCAGTGCCGCTTCGCCCAGCCCAGAGCCGGCTTCCTCTAGCACACACAGAAAAGCCACTTCTATTCCCTGGCCAAGACCCAGGAGCCTCCCCGGCGGGTGTGGCTGCTTGGTGTGGCCATCTCAGCACCCATCTTCCCCCCACAACCTCTGCCCTGCCCACCAGCTCCAGCCAAGCTGGCTTCCTGAGCAACCTTGAAGCACCCAGGCTCTGCTCCTTGCTGCCCCAGGGCCTTCACATGTGCTGCTACCTCCCCCCCCCCCCCACTCCCTTCCCTCCAGCCCCTGCCCACCTGGTTCTCTTTAATCTTCAAGTCACAGCTCAAATGTCGCCTCTGACCTCCCATCTAAACCACCCATCCCACATCTGCTCTTCTCTGAACCATTTTGACCAGAGGTTGCCGGAACTGACTTGCTGCTCTTCTGTTAGTCTCCCAGCTAGCCCCAGAGGTGGGACTGGGTGCCTGGTCCTCTATGGCTAGGTCCCTTCCTGACACTAACCAGGTCACTTCCTCCTGTCTCACTTCATGCTCACCCTCCCTTCCACGAGGGCTGTGCCTCAGGAAAGGGAAGATCTTCAGCTTGTGGGGACACATGGCATGGGCAAGGTCCTGGGTCCCACCCCCAGCACAAGGAAGGAAAGATCAAACAAGAAGAGCCTGCACTGGGATGTGGCTGGGTGGAGAGGCCCTGTCCAGCCTGCCTTAGGCGCTGGGCTCTCTCCCCAGCAACTCGAAAACAGATGAAAACTGGGCGTGGTGGTGCACGCCTGGAATCCCAGCACTTGGGAGGCTGAGGCAGGAGGATCGCGAGGTCAAAGCCAGCCTCAGCAATGTCGAGGCACTTAGCAACTCAGTGAGACCCTGTCTCTCATAAAATACAAAAAAGGGCTGAGGATGTGGCCCAGTGGTCGAGTGCCCCTGAGGTCAATCCCTGGTACAAAAAAAAAAAAAAAAAAAAGAAAGAAAGAAAGAAAAAAGAATAAACAAAATAATACTGTGTCCATGTATAACCAAAAAATATTTTTAAAAAAAGCAAGCCCCAAGAAACATAGAAGTGCCGACCACCCAGCTGAATTCATTTTGGGACCCCCCTCTGGTGGCCGCACTGCAGCCCCAAGTCCTTTGCCATCATTCCCGGGTCCTGGGTATGCGTAGCTCCGGGCACTTCCGTCCCCCTCAACAGAAGGTCAAGTGACTGGAGGCAAGGCCCGCCCCCTCCCACAGCCCAGGCCCCGCCCCCTTGGACCCATGCCTATCCTTGACCCTGAGGGCCCCTTGCCTGACCGCAACGTGGGGGCCTCCACCCCCTCATAACGCACCCACTTTCCAGATGAGGAAACCGAGGCTCAGAGCCCTGGAACCTTCTCCAGGCCTGTCCCACCTGCGCTTCTACAGCCAGTCCCAACGCCAGCGTTTGCACCGAGGGAGTAGCACAGGGGGACCCAGCTGGGACCCATCCCAGCCCCAACCCCAGCAGGAAGCTGATGTCCTTAAAGTAGCCATGGTGGCCCCCAGCAGCCTACGGACCACCTGTGGGGCCCAGGACAATTAGCCGGGTCCCCCTGGACCTCAGAATCTTCCAGTTGGGATGGTGGCAGCTGCCAACCCCTGTCCCACCAGCAGCAGGTGCAAGCATTCCACCCCAGGGGCTGCTTCTGCATGTCCACCGACCCTCAGTTGGGATTTGAATGGAGGCCTGGAACCTTCTGAGGACTCTCTTAGAATGTTCTAGAACATTCTCACACAAAGTGAGGGGGGAGGGTGATGGAAGCAATTAGAAGAGCCCCCTCTGTGTGCATCAGGGCCATGTGCCAGCTCCATGTGCTTGGTGACCTTTTTTCTAAGTGACATGTTTGTGAAGGGCCACCAGTATTGTTAATGTCAACAGCGGCCACTGTGATCACATCCATAAGCCCTGGCTGCCTGGAGCACGTGTGAAGTCCTGGGTGTCCCACAGCCCGTCTAGGCTCCTGGGACTCAGCCAGGACAACAGAGAAAAGCCCCAGGCTCGGAACTCGGGCACTCACTGGGGAGGGGGCAGCGAATGACGAGGGGTGACGAAACCCCCCCACCTCTAAAGGAGCCCCAGTGCCTCTCATGGAGCCCTCCAGGGGGGTCTTGGTGGACAAGCTGGGCACAGAGAAGGTACCCAACTGCCCGAGGTCACACAGCCCACTGAGGCTGGGGCGGGCTGGAGGGGCTGGAGGACGGTTCCTCGCCCGTTGGTACCGGCTTGCTCTGCCCGTAATGATGGGCGAGCCCCTTTTTATGAGAACGGGAGTCACTTCTATAAACAGACAAGAAAGAGGAAAACTTCCTGTAAAGATGATTCCTTAGACAGGCTCATTACAGCCAGAGCTTCATAAAACCCCTGTGCGGCTCCAGAGGGCTCCATGCCCACTGTGCCCAATGCTCAGGGTGAACCTGGGCGTGGAAAGGGGGGGTCGCCACCCTTCAGACCTTGGCTTCCTGGTTTCCAGGTCAAGGCTCAATCACGATCATGGCAGTGGCAGTCACAGTGATTCACTGAGTGAGCTGGCATCCCTCTGTGGAAACTGCCTGGGGCACCTGGGAAGGACCCAGGAAGGAAGGTGAGGCTGGACGGGGCCCTGCTCGCCTGGGCCTCTGAGGCACCTCCAGACTCACCCCTTAGAGGGTGGGCTGGGCTTCCTGGCTTAACCCTTCCTGTGATCCAGGGCCGATGGGGACACTGATGTCTCACATCTGGGGCTTCCTGGACCCCGCACCTTCGGCTGGGCGGTGTCCTATGGTGCTGCGGTAAGACGTGCTGTCATGCAAAGATGCTGTGATCAGGGACAGAGCCAAGCGGACAACCTTGCCACCGTCTGTCTACACCTGTCCTCCCGGATGACAGGGCTGGGTGAGACCCTTTGGCATGGAGACTAGCGGAGGCTGGGTGGGGGCCAGGCTGCTTTCGCTACCACCTGATGGCGTTTCCTTTGATTTGCTAGCTCGCGTCACGGGAGGTGACCAGACCACGCCAGAGTCCCACCAGGCAGAGAGATTGTTCCGGACCTCTCTCGGGCTCACGGGGTGGCCCCAGACAAGTCCCTTCCCTGCTCTAGACCTCAGAGGCTGGTGGCCAGAGGAGAAGTCACTTCACGAGGCTTTCCCAGTTCCTCCTGGGTCGACCCAGCTCTGCCTCTGGGTGCCTGGTCTGCGGCTGCTCCTGGGGGTTCTCTGAGCTCACAGGCTCCGAGGTTCCCCAGAGCCAGATCACCAGATGGAACCTGCCACACCTTGGGAGTGAGGGAGGGGGAGGAGGAGGGTGTCCCAGCTGGGCAAACAGGACCTGCTCATCTGAGCCAGGTGAGGGGCCCAGCTGTCCAGCCCGGGCCGCACCTTCTCCCGACTTCCCTGCTGTGGCTTTGGGAACTGCCAGGCATCAGGAAGAGCTGGTCGATCCAGGGCTGCCCCGGCGCCCCGCACTGAGGCAGCTCCCTTTGGGGACCCGAATCCCGGACCTGAACTACAGATGAGGGGGTGCGTGGGCCGGGCGGGGCGCGGCTCAGTGTCCGCCTCCGAAAATGTGGCCGCAAACACTAAAAATGCCTCCAAAGGAAAGTTGGTCAGAATGGCAACCCCATGATTATCATTAATAGAATCACGGTGACGGCTCATGGCCCCCCGTGGCCACAGCACTTTTCCACTCACTTCTCCTTCGCCACGTCCCAGCCAGAGTCCTACTTGACACAGAGGGAACCTGAGGCTCAAAGACTTAAAGTCACTGGTCCGAGAGTCCCCCGTGGCCAGCAGGGCGCCCCAGAATAAAAATTCCCTCCCTGGCTGAGCAGTCAGGCACCCTCATCAAAGCTGGGCCACTGTCTCTCCTCAAGGAGGAGAAAGTGAGGCCAGGCGACCAGGAGCGACTCCACCGTGCCACAGAGCGGCGGCTGGCAAGGCCGGGGACCTGAAGGACCCCAGCGAAGCCTCCTGTTCCCGAATGTGGCCCAGCGCAGGGGCCGACCAGGAGAGGTGGGGATCACCCGCCGTTCCCTCCCGAAACGATAAGAAGCCCCTCGGGACAGCCACCTTCGGAGAGCTCACAATCGCGACCACAGTAACAGCGACCGGTGGACGAAGGCAGGCTCCAGCCGCGTCTCCGGGAGACCCGCCCAGTCCCGGACGGAGGCGGGAGCCGGGGGTCCCCGGGAGTAGGGAAGCCTTCCTTCCCGCCAAGGCCGGAGGTGGCCTTGGAAAGGCGGGCGACGCACGTCGCGGATGGGTGGGACCAGCCGAGTTCCCGCGACTCCAGGCTGTCGCTACATCTTCAGGGCAAACGCGGTGGGGACTTGCGAGGGGCTCCCTGGGACCCTCCTTCCCTCCTCCCGGTGCCCACTCCCGGGAGCCGCCAGGTCCTCAAGGTCCCTAACACACTCACCTGCCAGGCGACCGAGCAGGCTCTGCCCCCCGGTCGGAGCGGGAGCAGGTTTTCACCTGGCCGCGCCCCCGCCCCCCTCGCCGCTGCCCGCCGCGCCGAGTTTCCCTCCGGCCACGCCCCCGCCACGCCCCTTCCCCTCCGGGGGCCCCGGGCCCGCACGAGGCGCTCGGGGCCTCTCTCGCTCCCCTCCGGGTCCTTGACCCCACCTGGGTCCGGCCGCAGCCAGGGAGGGAGCCCCCGCGGCTGGAGCAACGTGTGGTCGATGAAGAGGTGATGAGCCGGGAGGCGGGCTGACCCCGGGGCTGACCCCGGGGCTCCTCGGGTCTTGCAGAGGGTTGGAAGATTCCGGGAGCCCCAGAAACCTGCCCCGCGCACCGCCTCCCCCAGACTCGCGGAGGCTGCGGGCTTGGCATTCAGAAAGGTTCTGGAAGAGGAAAGTCAGGTTTGAGATGGGGGGGGGGCGTTGGGTTTGGGGAGGATTCGAACCCTCTCTCCTGCTGCCCCGAGTGTCTGGAAGTTTCTAGGCTTGGAATGGTGGGATCGGGAGCTGTGGGGTGTGCGTGGCTCCATTCAGCCGCCGCCCTCCCATCTCCGTTGCTTCCTGGGGAGGAAAGGTGAGGGGCCCTGCTGGGCCTCAGTTTCCCCACCTGTAAAATGGAGATCGCCACCAAGTCCTCTGGTTGGGACAGCTCTGGAGCGTGAACTCTGCTCAGCGCAAAAGTGACTGCAAAGAGCGATGACATCAAATGTGGCTGCACCGGATGGGGGCCCCAAGACCGCAGGGACTCCAGACGCTCGCACTTTCTTGCAGCTCTTGGTTGGGAGCTGTGGACACCCCCTGGGGCCCCAGGGAGAAGCTGTCACATTCGTTCCGGTGGGAGGGTCCCCACCCATTCCCCACCCATTCCCCACCTTCACCAGAAAGGGGCCCTTTCCTGGGTTGCCCCAGAAACCACTGAAAGCAGAGGAAGCCCTCTGAGTCCTCCCACCCAAATCCTGGTCCCTCCAAATGGGTGCGTCCAGGGGACCCTGGACACAACAGTCAGATCTGGGATTAAAAGCAGGGAGTAGCCTGGCGCGGTGGCCCCGGAATCCAGCTTCAGCAACTTAGCAAGACTGTCACAAAATAAAAAATAAAAAGGGCTGGGGGTGTGGCTCAGTGGTTAAGCAACGGAGTTCAATCCCCAAAGACAAACCCCACGGGTAGATTCTCTCTGCCCTATGAGACTCTCCATTATCCTTATGCCACTCCTGGTGGCAATTCCAGGGGAACCCAGAATAGGTGTCAAGCAGACCCTGTCCACACGGGTCACAGCAGCCAGGGAGAGAGGAACCAGTGTGCCCATCCCAGGGTGGAGGGAAAAGGAACGGGTCCATCCACATAGCAGGTCACTCGGCTGTCAAAGGACCCAAGCACTGACACAGGCCACAACGTAGATGAAACTTGAAATCCAGACGCTGAGTGACAAAAGCCAGGTGCAAAAGGCCACATAGGTGTGACTCCCTTGACATGAAATGTCCGGAGACAGAATGCAGGTCAGTGGCAGGGCCTGCCAGTGCAGATGGGGTCTCCTTTTAGGGGGATGGAGATGGTCTAGAACTAGACGGAGGCATGGTCCTACTGAATGCTACTGAGTAGTTCCCTGTGAAGTGGTTGATTTTCCATTGTGTGTGAATTTCACGTTTGTTTATTTATTGTTAGTACCAGGGGTTGAGCCTGGGGGCACTTTACTGCTGAGCCACATCTCCAGCCCTTTCAAAGATGTTTTCGATTCTGAGGCAGGGTCTCACTAAGTTGATGAAGCGGACCTGGGGCCTGTGATCCTCCTGCCTCCGCTTCCTAAGTCGCTGGGATCACAGGTGTGTGACGCAGGCCTGGCTCGCGTCAATTTAAACCAAACACACACACAATCACCAGGGGACTTGACTGACCACTCTGTGACTGGTCAGTGTGGCAGAGCCGAGGTTTGGGGGCCATCCAGATGGGGGCGATCAGAGCATCATAAACAGCTTAATGACACCACGCCCTCTGGGCTTGGCCACTTTAATGGGTCCCTGCCCTCCCTGTAGGGACGCACCCTCCCGAGACCCTAGGCACCCTCCCGAGATAGGCGCGTGTCACACAGGCCCGGAAGGCAGGGCAGTTAGGAGGTCACTCCCAAGAAAAATGCCTCCTGTGTTTTTAAAAGGTGCCCAGCCTTACTCAGGACCCAGGGAAAGCAAATTCCAGGCAGCACGAGGTACCGTGTTCCTGCCGCTTATCAGATGGGCCAGAGCCCAGGCCTAGATAAGCCAGTGTGTCAGAGGTGGCAGCAGATGGTGGCCTTCAGGCAGCAGCTCTGGAGACCAGGTGGCACCCACACCATCAGCCCTTTGGCTGCACCAAGACTATCTGGAGGGACCAAGGCCACCAGCCCTACACACACAGGGATGGAGGGGACTCTGCCACAGGCTCAGATGACTGTTTTGTCCCTCTGTGCCCTGGGGGAAGTCACACCCAAGTCCAACCCCAACCCATTGTGAAGTCAGGAAAGTGCCCAGAGAAAGTTCCTCCCAGCTACAGGATTTCCCTTTCCTTTTTTTTTTTTTTTTTTTACATATTAAGAAGCCAAGGGGGGCTGGGGTTGTGGCTCTCAGCGGCAGAGCACCCGCCTGGCACGTGCGCAGCCCGGCCGGGTTCGATCCTCAGCACCACGTACAAATAAACGCATTGTGTACAACTAAAGCAAATAAATAAATATTAAAAAAAAAAGAAGAAGAAGAAGCCGCCAAGGAGCCGGGCGCAGTGGCGCACGCCTCTAATCCCAGCACTTGGGAGGCTGAAGCAGGAGGATCATGAGTTCAAAGCCAGCCTCAGCAATGGCGAGGCACTTAGCAACTCAGTGAGACCCTGTCTCTAATAAAATACTAAAAAGGGCTGGGGATGTGGCCCAGTGGTCGAGTGCCCCTGAGTTCAATCCCCAGTACCAAAAAAAAAAAAAAAGAAAGAAAGAAAAATAGAAGCCAAGGATGGGAGGGCTGGAGGGGACATTATCAATGGTTTTTTTTTTTTTTTTTTTTTTACCAGGGATTGAACTCAGGGGCACTCGACCACTGGGCCACATACCCAGCCCTTTTTTGTATTTTATTAGAGACAGGGTCTCGCTGAGTTGCTAAGTGCCTCGCCATTGCTGAGGCTGGCTTTGAACTCGTGATCCTCCTGCCTCAGCCTCCCAAAGTGCTGGGATTACAGGCGTGCGCCACCACACCTGGCTATCAATGGGGTTTTGAGGTATGAGTAGGAGCTTGCAAGATGGGGAAGCGCATCCCCTTCCTGGCGCAGCCAGCCATTCCCTTCCTCTTCAGATAAGGCGGGAGGATCAAAAAGTGCAGGGCAGGGGCTGGGGTTGTGGCTCAGTGGTAGAGCGCTCGCCTAGCACGTGCACGGCCCGGGTTCGATTCTCAGCACCACGTAAAACTAAAACCACATTGTATACAACTAAAGCAAATAAATAAATATTAAAAAAAAAAAAAAGTGCAGGGCAGGTCTCAAGCCACATCCTGCTTCCTGTTTCCGGAGCTCCGCCTGGTCTGCTTGGTTCACTGAAGGTCCCTAGGTGCCTGTCAGGATCTAGGACCATCTGCTGAGCTCAGACCTGCTCCCCAGCACTGTCACCATATCTGTCCTGGGCCCCGCCTCCTGGCACTCAGTACATGCAGCTTCCCGGTGGCCACCAGTGAGGGGGCTGCAGATGAGCAGACCTAGGCTCAGCCACTCAAAGTCACACGGTCAGCAATGGCAGTGGGCTCTGGACCCAGGGCCTCTGCTCCCAAGTCTTGCAGCTTCCAAGAACTTTGTCTTGCTTACAGCTATGTCCCTACAGCCTGGCATACTGCAGGAGGTCAATTAATGTTCATGCATTGACTAAAAACTGCTTTCTCATGGAACTCCAAATCTGCCTGTGGTGCCCTTGCCCATCTTGTAAACTCCTACTCAACTCTCAAAGCCCCATTTATTATGCCCCTCCCTAGGAAATCTTCTTGACTCCTTGGGAAGAGCTCTGAGTTCCCCAATCTGGGCTCTTGTAGTCCTTGTCCCTCCCACAAGCCCAGTTGTGAGCCCATGGGACTGAGGTGTGTCTGGCTTTTGTCCCTTGAATGCTTATCTCAGGTCCCCCATACATCCTCCTTCCTCTCCTCTCCACTCCAACATTAGGAAGGACAAAGCCTGGAGCAGGATAAGGTTTCCTTTTTAATTTTGTTAGAAAATAAAGTGTTTATTCGAAGAACATTAAAAGGCCAGGACCTGTGTGGAGTTGGCGCGAGGAGTGCGGGTCTTGGCTCAGCCGGGCTGGGCGTGGGGGCTCCTCTCCATGGAGTCCCGGCCTCGGGGAGCCCAGCAGGAGGGCGGGGCGTGAGTGAGCACCTCGGTCGCGCAGGCTGGGCCCCGCTCAGCAGCTCACCAGGTACATCCCTGCGGGCAGCGGGCGGTGAGGAGCCCGCCCTGCCGGCGTTCCCATGGCCTCCCTGCCGCGTCCCGCAGCCCCTTGTGGGGCGGGAGGGCCGAGTGGGGGGTGGGGAGGGATTTGGTCCCCATCCTTTCAAACGCCCCCTCCCGCCAAGTTCCTCCGGCAGCCTGGCAGGAGCAGGTGAGGGGCTCCGTGGGGCCCTGGCACGGTCCCAGCTCCCGGGCGCACGGTGGCAGGCGGGTACCTGTGGCGAATCTCCTCTTCACTAGCGACATGCGGTAGCCGCTGCCCACCAGCTCCAGGTCCACACCCGACAGCGTCGCCCCCTCGCTGGTGAACTGCGCGGCCACGGGGCTGGGTGTGCTGGGCCCAGACAGAGCCTCCCAGCTGGCGGAGAGGCGGCCGGAGCCTAGGAGGGCCTGAGGTGAGCTGCGCCCCGCCCAGCGCTGTCCCGCTGTCCCTGCGCTAGAAGCCCTTTGCTCTGTGGCCCATCTGCACCACCCACCTCCTCCTGCACCCCTGCACCCTTTTCTTCTGGCCCCGCGGGTTTACAAAGCAGTCCTGCCTCAGGGCCTTGGCACCTGCCGCCCACCCCCTGGGTTGTATTCTTCTCCCAGATTTTTCAAGCCCACCGCCAGCATATCTCCAACCCCCCCAGTGTGATAAGTGCCTCCCACCTGGGATGCCCCCATCCCTCGTGCACACCCACAACTCACCCCCCCTGCCTCGGACACATCTGGAAGCTTCCACATGAACCGCTTCTCCTCCAGGCTCCTGGCAGTGAGAGAGGTTTGGTCAGGTTTTCACCAGAGAAGATGCTGGAGGCCCGTGGGCGGCACCCGGCCACCTGCTGGTCCCCTGTGTGACCCCCACAGGCCCCCTTCCCAGCCTCGCCTCCGTTTCCCCGTCTGTAAAAGGGGTGGGTGTGGAGCAGCTGATGCTGACAGCCCTTTAAAAGATGCATTCGACCCTCCCGCGGCAGGCTCCACCTTTTGTACAAAAGGCAGGTGGGCTGGGGCCCTGGCTCTGTGGTAGAGCCTCTGCCCTGGAGCCCGAGGCCCTGGTTCCAGCCCCAGCACCGCAAAAAAAAAAAAAAAAAAAAAAAAAAAAAAAAAGCAGAGGTGGGCCAGACTCACAGCCTGGAACCAGAATGGGTGGGTAGTTCAAGTTTAGGTGCGACCTCAGAGAAGCAGCGTGGCCTCCCTGTGCCTCCGTCTCCCACTTCATAAAAGGGGCTGGTGAGAGGCCACACCTGGGGCTGCTGAGGCCACACCTGGGGCTGCTGAGAGCCCGGGACAGCATGTCAGAGGCCTGCTCACACCTGATGTGGAGGGAGCTCTGTCGGAATCATTGTTTTTTTTTTTTTTTTTTTTGGTACCGGGGACTTGAATTCAGGGGCACTTGACCACTGGGCCACATCCCCAGCCCTTTTTTGTATTTTATTTAGAGACAGGGTCTCACTGAGTTACTAAGTGCCTCGCCATTGCTGAGGCTGGCTTTGAACTCGCGATCCTCCTGCCTTAGCCTCCCAAAGTGCTGGGATTACAGGCGTGTGCCACCGCGCCCGGATTGGAATCATTATGTTTTAAGTTAATTGTTTTATTTCTCTCGGTGGTGCTGGGGACGGAACCCAGGCCCTTGCACGTTCTAGGCAAGCGCTCTGCCTCTGAGCTGCTGGCCCAGCCCTATTTTCTTTTTGAGATGGGATCCCATTGTGTTGCCCAGGCTGGCCTCAAAGTCCTGAGCTCAAGCGCTCCTCCTGTCTCAGCCTCCACATAGCTGGGACCGCAGGTGGGTGCCACTGTACCTGGCTCCAAAATTATTACGAAATCATCCCCAGTTCTAAGCCAGGTGGGCGCTGTCAGTGGCCCGGCCAAGGCTGGACCTTTGGTTGCCACATCCCCGGATGCTCTAAAGGGTTCCCATGAGGGAGGGGAGGGCAGGGCAGGGCAGGGCTGGGCTGGGCTGGGTTGGCCTCCCTGGGAGGGTGTGACCCGTACCAGGTGGCAGCAGGCTGTAGGCGGACATTGGTCACAGGCTCCCCCACGGGCAGCAGGATCTGGACGTTGGTGAGCGGCGTGGGCACGGCCGTGGCCCCGGCGCGGTAGCTGTACTCCACCGAGACCTGGGTGAGCGAGGCCGCGCACTGCCAGTGGACGCTCAGCTGCAGGGGCAAGGACTGGGGGCCGGGGCGGGAGAACTGGGGGCAGCAAGAGACACGGCTCGGGTCTTATGTCCTGCCACACACCGTGACCTTGCCTCGCCCCCCGCCGTTCGACCACCCCACGGCCCTGGCGCACATCTTCAGATGACCCCGGGCCCATACAGGAGAATTTGGTGTAGTACACTGTGTCTCCAGCAGAGGGCAGGAGAGCACCTCATTGTAACAGGGTCGGCCAGACAGTGCGAGTCCAAGGTTCTGGGGCGGGGCCTCTTCGAATTTGCATAATTGTAGCATCTGCACCAATGGATGAAGCCCCCCCACGGCCGCGGCGAGGCCCCACCCCAGGCTCGGAGCCCACCTGGTATCGCAGCAGCACCACGTTGTAGTAGGAGGCCGTGGGGTTCTGCTCTGCCTGGCGCTGCAGGGCCTCGGTCAGAGCTGCCATGTTGAGCCAGAAGTCTTTGGTGTCTGGGTCGCTCTGGGAGGGGTCACTGTACAGACAGGGCCTAATCACCCCCAGCCCTCAGGAAATGCCCTCCCGAGCTTTCTCCTATGCCAGCGGCCTCCTAAAAACGTGATTTCTTGACCCAGTCTAGGCCCAAGAAAGTCCTATTTGGGTGGGAGGTGAGGGCAGTAAAGAAAGGAGTCAAGGAAGACAAGGTTCAGAGAGGGCAAGCAACTTATCCCAGGCCACACAGCAAATCCCAAGAGGCAGAGTAGGAATTCAGAGCTCGGGAGCCCCCGACCCCCACCAGGGTAAGGCGCCTTCCCACTCCCCACGCACAGTACCTGAAGAGCAGGTCAGCGCTGGGCTGGAAGTGCTCGATGGGGGCCGTGTGTATGAGCCTGAAGCTGAGCACGGGCGGGGGCGGGGTCCCACTAAATACCCGCATGATGCCGGCAGGAAAGGTCATGGTCAGCTCCCCAGTGACTCGAGCCAGGCAGCTGGGGAGGGGGGACGTGGTGCCTCAGGGCTCTGCCTGGAACCCCCTCCCCCTCCCCCGGGTCTCCCGCAGCTCGGGGCTCCTCGACCTCTGTGTACAGCCAGGCCCTAATCACGCCAGCTGGCCGCCATGCCTGCCTGGACAGACGAAGCCGCCAGGACTGAGGAGAAAGACGCTCTCCTCCTAGACGCTCTCCTCCTAGACGGAGACGCCCAGACCACAATGGCTGAGGACTGTCACTGTCCCCAGCTTGGGCGTGAGGCCTGGCACTCTCCTTGTGGTTTGACATTAAGGCCTTTCCTGCTGATCCACCCCAGGGGTGTTGGGCCAGGCTCCAGCTCCCCAGCTCCCCACCTGCCCCTGCCTGGGTGTGGCCTCCGGTCCTCTCAGCCTGTGCCACAGCGGCCTTGGGGACGCCCCAAACCAGCCTAGCCCTGCTGCACCGCCCTCTGGGGCTCCCACCGCCCCGGGGACAGGGGCCTGCTGTCAGTTCAGTGGCCGAGGCCTTACAAGGCTGAGTCAGGTCGGCCTCTTCCCTTGCAAGACCCAGTCAAGGAGCCCGGAGCCCTGCCTGTGTCTTCCCCGACCTTGGCACACCTGGGGCTATGGCCGCGGAAGTAGGCATGGACGTACTCCGTGAAGGCTGTGGCCACAGGCAGGGCATCCTGGGAGCCCAGGACCACAGGGCTTGGCCCCCGGGAGACGCCTGGGGTGGTGAGGAAGAAGCAGGCGGATGAACACAGGCCCCGGCGTGACCCACCCTGCCACGGCCACAGCCACCAACCACCGCCCAGACCAGAGACGGGGTACCCGAGGCCGGGGGTGCAGAGCTGCCCCACGTACCGTGTCCTGTCTGGGAGGAGAGGCTGGGCCGCTCCGAGGTGATGCTGGGCGCCGAGGAGCCCAGCGGGGACGGGCTCAGGGGCCGAGACTGGAAGGACAGGAGGGGACGCTGGAAGCGGAGGCCAAGAGCCACCCCAGGCCACTCCCGGCCCAGCTCCTGTCACACCCTCACCTACCAGGTCACCGTTGCTCCGGGTGAGGGGGCAGGACACCTTCCTGGAGCGGGGCCTCCGGGGCGGGGCGGCCAGGCCCTCCCTAGCCGGGCCATCGGCGGGTGGGGGCACCAGGTCTGGAGGAGCGTGGGGAACGGCCCAGCTGAGCCCCGGCCCTGGGTCTGGGGCGCCCCAGGGGCAGGAACTCAGCCACAACCGGGGGAGGGGCTTCAGGAAGAGCCCCGAGTCTGTGGGCACCACCCACAGCCCCATGCCCAGACGCTGATGGCCGCACAGGGATAAGCGTCCCATCACGGGGACCAAGCAAGGCTGGCCGCACGGGAAGTGGGCACCGCTGGGACAGTCCCCTCTGAGAGGGTGAGGGGCCTAGGTGACTGGCGTCGGTGTCTCACCCTTCTTTGTTCACTGAGGGGCAGGCGTGGCCCCTTGAACTGGCACCGACCAGGCCCTTTCCCCATGGATGCGTCAAGCACCCTGGTCAGCAGCGCTGGGGACATGAGCCACCTCGGGAGCCACCCCGCCTCCCGCCCCTCTGGCCCTGCCTGCTCCACCCCGGGCTCTCCTCCCTGGGTGGCCTCCCTCCCTGCTCTGATGACACCTTCATGCAGGGGTGACATGCCACCCTTGCCCCACCCCCCTGCCCTGGGCCCCTTGGGGTGGCCCATCTGGCTGGCCACTTTGCTGGCTCCTCTCTACCCTCCCCCCAGGCCTGCCTGCTTCTCCCCACGCTGCTGTCCCCTCACCCTTCCTGCCCTCCCAAGCTGCCAGAGGGAGCATGTGACCCCAAGGTCGCGCCCTGTGCCTCCTCCGTTCACAGCCCTCAGGGGCGCCCCCTTCCTCAAGGTTCAGGTCACAGGCCCCCTCAGGCCCAGGCGCCCAGGTCCTGGCGTCCTGCTGAGGGCGCTCCCTCCCCCTCCCCCTCACCACTGTGGGACGCACCCCAGCCTCGCCTTCCACCCCAGCCTCGCCTTCCACCCCAGCCTCGGCCTCCAGGTTCCTCAAGCTGCCCGACAGCGCCTGCCCCAGGGCCTCTCCCAGGCTGTGCCCGCCACCCCTTCCAGCAGGCCCCTCCACCCCTGTCCAGGGACCCCATCTTCCCCTCCATCAAATCTTAGCTCAAATGTCCCTCCCCCGGGAAGCCTCCACCCAGCACCTGTCATCCCCTGCCCTGCTAAATGTCCACCTCATTGTCACCCCTGTAGAGGTGGGGGGTCACCTCATCCCCGCTATGTCCCCGGAAGTCTGATCAGGTCCTGCCTACAGGGGGCGCTCAGTGCCCTCTACTCCAGGTCTCTGTCAACTCTCAGGGACAGACACTGGACTCACCTCCTCTGGACTCCAGTCCCCAAGGGCCTGGCGATGGTGCCAGACGCTGCGGAGAGTCGGGTGGTGGTGGGGGGCGTGTTCCCCTGGGTTCAGGGGGCTGTGCCCTGCAGGTGGGCGGGCTCTGCGGGGTGCCTGGGCGGGGGACCCAGGAATCCGGGGAGGGGCCTGGTGCTGCATGGGAGGGAGAGTCGAGGCCGGAGTCTTCCACATTTTCAGGTGATGAGGATGAGAAAGGGGAGGGGCTGGAGGTGAACCCGAGGCTGCTGGAGCCTAGAGGAGCCAATAGACAGTCAGCGTCTGGCCACGCCCACACAGAGTCCCCGCCTATCCTCTTTCAGGCCACACCCACGAGGAGGGAAGGTGGGTTCCCATTCTTGGTTGTCCATCTCCCTAATGTCCTCTCCTCTGTTCCCCACCCACTGTTACCTGACTCTAGCAAAGACCTCCACCCTCTGTGGTCCCGCCCAATCGAAAGCGTCCATCAGCTATAGCCCCGCCCACTTACGTGATGGCCCCGCCCGTTTACGCAAAGGTCCCCATCCTCTATAGCTCTGCTCACCCTCGCACAGACCAGCCTATCTTCCCATTGGCCCCATCTTCCCTCCGCCTGGCCTATCCTTGCAATGGCCCCACCCATTCTCTCGCTAGCCACGCCCACACCCCTGTTCACATCACCTGTAAAATCTTCGTGGTCAAAGGCTGACTCCAGGGGCGGCCCAAAGAGATTCTTGGATACCTGCTCGTCCAAGGGCAGCTTCTCCGCACAGCTGTGGACCAGGAGGCCGAGAAGGTGGGGTCTATTGACTGTGCGCCTCGCCTCACCCCAGAGCCACTGCGTGTGCTACTCTGTCCTGAGCTGCTCTACCTCTGGCCACTTCCTACTCCTCCTCGAGGTTCAGCCCAAAGTCACCCCCGCGGGAAGCCCCCAGCCCGAGTGAAGTTGCCCCTTCCTGTCTCCAGCGCATCGCCGGCCTGAGCTTCTCCACAACACTTAGGAGCACACTTAATTCATTTGCTGGTCATTTTAATGAGCACTAGAATGTGACCAAGAACAGAGACCTGTCTTGGTCAGGTACCCCGAACCCTCATGGTGCAAGTACACAGAAGGTGCTTAATAAGCCAGAGGCACAAGGCAGAGACATGGGGAGGAGGTAGGGACAGCCCACATCTGCCACACAAGTTAGTTCCATGTCCCACCCTATGGAACCTACCTGCTGGTCCTTGGGGCAGACCGAGGCCTCTGTGGTTTCCCCGCAGCGTCCCCTGTGGGAGACACACCTCCTTGAGCCTCCCTCTCACCCTGCCTGCAACACTGCTCATTGCACACACCAGGCCCCTGAGACTCGGGCTGTCCAGCCAGCTGCCCACTGTCACCAGCAATCAGAGATTCAGAGAGGGCTCTGAAGCTGAGCCAACCTGTATCCAGGTTTGGGCTCTCTTCCTAGCCCCAGCTTCTCCTTTCAGTTTTCATTTAATTTTTTCTTATTTTACAAAGGAGGAGACTGAGAGTCGGAGTGGTTAAGCAGCCTGCCCCAAGTTGCAGCAGAGCTGGGATTTGAATTCACACCCAAATCCAGGACCAGCTTTCCCTCCAAGTGTTCTTACCCAAACTAAGACAGAAGGCTACTCACGTGAAGAATGGCGTTTCATGGTGCCCTGTGGACAAACGAGGCAGCGTCAGGCACAGGTGCATCCAGCCAGCTCTACTGTGCACCCAAAGCAACCCTCCCACACCTCACCCCTGGGCCTGGAGGAAGGATGAGGCTGCCCGCTGTGGCCCTGAGCTGTGCTGCGGCAGCCTCGGGGTTACAGGTCGGAGCCCGGGCCGGGGCGGGCTTGATGTGCACGTGGAACTTCCGGGGCTCCTCGTCGTCAAAGTCAGAGTCACTAGAGGAGAAACGAGAAGGCTCGGCCGTGCTTAGGCCTCAGTCAAGGAGCCAAGCAGATCCCAGCAGCCCTCAATCACACCCTGTCCCTCCCTGCTCAAATGTTTAGAGATCCTGCACAGTTCCATTGCTCGCACTAACTGGCAAACTCCTATTTAGCTGCAAAACCCCAACACTGGTGCCCCTTCATCTAGGAAGCCCTTTGACTCTCTTTCTGGGACAATCCAAATGCCTCTCTCACTCTTGCCATCCCTGACCCCACAGAGCAGCTGTTTACATCTGGACTGGTTCCCTCCAGGACGGAGGCCCTCTCCAGGGTGTACACAGAGACGGGTGCTAATGGTAGGCTGGGCCACTGGACAGAGCTCTTTCCCTGCTGTGCCAGCAAGGGTTCCCGGGGACATCGGAAGGATATTGTTCTGGGCCACGTCAGGGCGGACAGTGAAACCTTCTTCATCCACCTCTGGACACATCTGGGGGTGGAAAGAGTTGAGTCGGGTTCCTGTGACTGAACTTTTCCCCTCACCCTGACACATGCGCGCGCACCTGTGCACACACACACACACACATGCACACACACCTCCAGGGCCTGGCTCTGACCCCAAACTCCCTCCCCTCTTCCCCTGGTGTGTGGCAGGTTCCAGGGGCACACTGAAGTGCAGTGGGGTCGGTCCCTCCCACGTGGCCCACAGGAGTCTACAGGTGGGATCTGAACCCAGCCCCCAGCTGCACCCCGCCCCCAGCTTTCATCTGGGGTGCAGACTGTGAAGGCCTCCCACCCGCAGCCAGCCCCCCCCTGGCACTCACCCCTGAATCCGGTTCCAGGAAATCCCTGGGGAGGGAGGGAGAGGTGTCAGCACCAGCGCCCCTGGGGCCTGGGGAGCCTGCACTACTGTCCCAAGCCAACCCTGGGGGCCCTGGGCCCTGGGGCTGCTTGAGGACGGGGGGCCTGGGGTTGGCCGACCAGGGGGTGTTTTTAAACAGCAGGAAAGGAGGCGGCTGGAGCTGCACTTCAGGGCTGGCCTGAGAAGACGGGGCATGTGTGGGGGGTATCACTGGCAAGGCAATGACAGGGCTAGCCTTGGCAAGGGGAAGAATCCTGGGCAGGGGTAATCCTTGGCCACACAGGGCCAGGAAGCTCCTGGCCTGGCCTTGGTGATGGACAGATTCCAGCCCAGTTCGAGCAGTGGTACTGTGGGGCTTCCCACAGAAGTTCTTCTGGGCTAGCCTGGGACAGGGTTCCTCCTGAGCTACCCGCAGAGGTCGACAGGTAACACTGGGCTAGCCTGGAACAGGGAGACTGCTGAGGAGGGGATTTCTGGGCTAGCCCCCGAGGGGGCCCAGGTCTGGGCTAGCCTGGAGCAGGACCAGGCAGGGGCTCCCTCACACAGTGGCTGGAGGCTCCCGCTCCCGCCGGCTCAGTCCTGGAAGGCGGAAGGCCTTGGATCCCCGCAGGCGTTTCATTGCTGAGGACAGAGAAGGCGGCTGAGCCTGGCAGTGCCCCTCCCGTGCAGATCCCGCGCTCACCCCGCGGTCTAGCCTGGGCAACCAGGCCCAGACGTACTTGCCTTCCTGCAGCGCGGGCCGCACTGTACGCCTCGAAGTCCAGCGGTCCTGAGGCAGGGAGGGAGAGACGTCCCTGAGGGTGGGGGCGGGCCTGGCCCGGGTGGCCATGCTCTTGGCCACTGTCAAATCAGGTGGGTAAAAGCCAAGACGCTGAACAGCCCAGATGTGGCCGTGAGCGGGTGGGCTCAGGGGTTGCTCTGACACTGGCTGGGCGGTGCCACCTGGGCTATCTAGACACTTCCAGCATTTCTAGGTGGAACTTGGGTTGGGTCAGGGCATCGACCAAGATGGGCCTGGAGGACCCAGATGAGGAGCTGGGACTCTTTCCCAAGATGATGGGGAGGCACAGAGCGCGTGTGAGCAGGAGCAGGGCATGGCAGGCCTGGGGCCAATCAAGGGCAAGAATGGGGTGGCCTGAGCCATAGAAACAACAGGGAGAAAGGACAGGCCTTATTGGCTGAGTAGACGTGGGGACAGTGACCATAGTTAATGAGCATCTAGTGCATCAATCACTGAGTATTGTATTATTGTGAGTATTATTCTCATCCTCACTGAAGTTCAGAGAAGTCAAGACACATGTCTGAGGTAAAACAGCCAGCAAGGAAGGAAGGACCCAAACCAGGTCTGATTCTCAAACTCGCCCTCAGCTCCTCTCAGCCCCCCCACAGCAGGGCTTTTCCAGATTCGTCTTTTGCTCAACAACACTCAGTAGCTCCCTGGGGCTCTTGGGGTGAAGTCTGAACCTCCAAGCCTGGCTTTCAAGGCCTCTCTGGGATCTGGTTCTGAGACAGGCACACCAGACCAGGCATCGGATTCTTTTCTTACGTGGGCTGGAGACTTGGAATTGTAATCAGCCATTTTTCTGATGAGGAAACCGAGGCTCAGGGGGGCCCACCCAGTCACCCGCCTCTAGAGTCCTGGTCTTTCTCCGCAGCTGCAGCCCCCAGCCTGGCCTCCGTCTGCTGACTCACCTGGCTTCTCCCGGCCCGTGCCCTTGCTCTCGGCAAACTTCCTGAGCAGCATCTCCACGCTGACGTTCTCTATGTTCTGCTTAAATTCCTCGTGCACCTGGGTGGGCGGGTGGGCAGGGTGTGTGACTGGCAGGGTCCTCTTGCTCAGCACCGGCCCCAGCCTCATCCTGCACACCAGCCCGTGTCACCTGCCCGATCTGTACGTGGGTGTCCTCCACCGAGTGTGCGTAGGAGCCCAGCAGCGCCTTCATGTGCCGCAGGTGGGTCTCCTCCATGGCCTGGAAGCGCTGAGGCAGGAGGGGAGGGGTGAGTGGAAATGCAGAATGGCCATGCGACCAATCAGAACATCCCAGCTCCCTGGCCTTAGTGACTGATTTGGAAAAGAGCCAATGAAAGTCTGTCCTAGGACTTTTGCTGGAACTATGAGAAAAGATACTTTCATTCCTGAGCCAATGAGTTGTTGGGATACAAATGGGAGCAGCTGGCAGCCACTTTTCTGTGTGCACATACTGCCTGTGTGGGCATGTGCATGTGTGTGCGTGCGCGCATACACACACAAACACACACACACCGGCATGTCTAATGTCTGCCTGGGGGTCAAGTCCCCAGGGAAGAAAACTGACTAGCGAATCAGAGAGACACAAACTTCCTGTAAACACCATTTGAGCAGGTGCTGAATTCATCCATGCCTGAAGCCTCCACACCCCCTCAAAAAAAATTCTTTAGTTCACTGGCCCTATAAATCTTGTCTATTTAAATAAATATTTCTTTCTTTTCCTGGTATCGGGGATTGAACCCAAAAGTGCTTAACCACTAAGCCACATCCCCAGTCCTTTTTTGTATCTTATTTAGAGACAGAGTTTCACTTAGTTTGCTTAGGGCCTCACTAATTTGCTGAATTAGTGGCTTTGAATTCATGATCCTCCTGTCTCAGCCTCCCAAATCACTAGGATTGCAGGCAAATGCCACCGCACCAGACTTAAATAAAGGTTTCTATCACTTGCAACTTGAAAAAGAAGTCTTATTCTGAGTCCTGGGATTCTAGTCTACTCTTGGTCCATGTGGGTGGATGGAGGCCCAGAGAGGTGCAGTAATTTGCAAGGTGATACATAGCTCTGGAGGGATGGACGCTGGATGGCCTTCCAGCCACCAAGAAATCTCAGGAGACTCTTGGCTTCTAAACTTTGCCCTTCTTCAAAAATCTCCTCAATAGAATCGAAATAATAATAATAATAGCTTATGGAGTGGCTTCTGTGTATCTGGTGCTAGTCTGAAAACTTCACAGAGTTGCTCATTTAACCCTCACCCCTCTATGAGGCAGGTACTATTAGAGTCTCCATTTCACAGATGGGGAAACTGGGGCACAAAATAATTTGGCTTCTGAAGTAGTGTCAACAACACTAATAGGCCTCAGGCCTACGATCCTAAGCATCCTGGACGCGGGCGATTGGGAATATCCCGGGGTGCGGGTCCCTGGGAGCTGCCTCCTACCAGCGCCGAGTCCAGCATCTTGTGCTCGAAGTCCGCCCGGGCCGAGTTGTACTTCTCCACCGCGCGCCGCAGGCTCTCTGCCGCCTTCTTGGTTTTGGTTTCTGCCTAGGAGGCACAGGGAGGGGGTGGCATTGGAATGGGGACAGAGGGCTTCTCCAGCCCAGACTTGTCACCCTGCAGGTGGATTCCCGGGGTACCCAGGGCTAGGTGACCACATGCAGGCTCAAAGACCACGTCTGTGTGCCATATTTTTCATTCTGATCAGGCGGCCCCGAGGCCCTGCGGCAAATTCCTCAGACCCACGCGGTACAGCGGCTGCCGGAGCAAACCTTGTCCATCTCTTTCTGGCTGGTGTTCTCTCTGCGCAGGCGCTCCTGGTCCATGCAGCGGCTCAGGTAGTTCTCGCGAGACTTGGGCAGCAGCTGGCTGACGCCGGTGAGCACCTGCACTGCATCCAGGGTGCCCAGCGCTTCCTCCTTGCACTGTAGGGGAGGAAAGGGGGCCATGTGTGCCCAGGCAGGGACCCTAACACTCTATTTCTGAGTATGTTATTTGTACTGAGTATTTCGGCCTGACGAGGGGGTGCACGCCTGGAATCCCAGGGCTCGGGAGGCTGAGGCAGGAGCATCGCAGGTTTGAAGCCTGCCTCAGCAACTTTTCGAGACCCTGTCTCTAAATAAAACAAAAAGGGCTGGGATGTGGCTCAGTGGTTAAGTGCCCCGGTACAAAAAAAAAAAAAAAAAAAAAAAAAACAACCACTCAGGTTGAAAACACTGTACATCACTGTACATGGGAAATGTATCAATTCTGCCCAACCCACCCGCACCCTAGCTTAGCCACAGGGCACACTGTGGGGTCCCTGTGTTGACCGGGCTAACGGGAGCTGTGATCGCCGCAGCTGCCCAACATCACAACAGGAGGATCGGACCAGCACGTAACTAACCCAGAGAAAGTCCCGGATTCACAGTTCCAAGTTCCATTTCTACTGAATGCATGTCACTTCTGCACCATTGTGAAGTTAAAAAAAAAAATTTAAAAATAGTAAGTCAGCATTTTAAACTAGGGACCCTTTGTAAGTGCAAAGAACGTATGATTTTATAATTACAAACTTCAAAGGTGTGGGATCCTGAGTTTAAGGCTTAGATCACTCAAGATTCTAGGTCCTTTTTGTTTTGTTTTTGTTTGGTTTGGGTACCAGGGTTTGAACCCAGAGGCGCTTAACCACTGAGCCACATCCCCAGCCCTTTTGATTTTTTATTTAGAGGCAGGGTCTCACTGAATTGCTTAGGGCCATGCTAAATTGCTGAGGCTGGCTTCAAACTCACAATCCACCTGCCTCAGCCTCCTGAGATGCTGGGATTAAAGGTGTGCGCCACCATGCCTGGCTGGGTTCTAGGTTTTTAAGTCTAGAAATGTTAAATATCAAGACCTGCACTGGCTGGGGATGTGGCTCAGTGGTAAAGTGCTTGCCTGGCATGCATGAGGCCCTGGATTCAAATCCCAAGCACACGCGCACGCATACACACACAGAGACACAAACACACAAAAAATAGACCTGCACTGTCCAATGCTCTGAAACAGGTTTGTGGATGCTTTTTGTACAGAAACAGATAGTGAAGGTGCTGGGCTTCTCCCCAACCCTGGACTCTGCCCTTGTAGCACGAGACCAGCCAGAGACACTGTGCACATGAATGAGTGTGGCTGTGTGCCAATAAAACTTTATTTACTAGCCAGGTGCGGTGGCGCATGCCTGTAATCCCAGCACTTTGGGAGGCTGAGGCAGGAGGATCGGGAGTTCAAAGCCAGCCTCAGCAATGGCGAGGCACTTAGCAACTCAGTGAGACCCTGTCTCTAAATAAAATACAAAAAAAGGGCTGGGGATGTGACCCAGTGGACGAGTGCCCCTGAGTTCAATCCCTGGTACCACACACACACACAAAAAAAAAAACCAAAAAAAAAAAAAAAAACAAAAACCTTTATTTACTGGCACTGGAGTCTGCTCATCATAGAGTCTAAACACATGGACAGCATCGCTATGCAAAGCCCCTGCAGGCTGGGTCTGGCCCCTGGCCTGCAGGTATGACTCCGACTCCTCCTATAGAAAAAAGTTTTTCCCTTTTTCTTTTCTAACTTTCCCAGTGCTGGGGGGGCGGGGAGCCCTGGTCTTGCCCATGTCAGGCAAGGGTCCTCCACTGAGCCTCGTCCCCGCCCGCGGGCCGCTGCAGTTGGGTTCTGAGTGTGAAGTTCTGCAACCTCAGGTGGGGTGGGGTTTTGTGGAGGTAGCGGGCTTCTCAGGGGCACCCCCCAGGGGCTGGAGCCCCAGGAGGCCCCGCCCCGCAGGCCCCGCCCCGCAGGCCCCGCCCCGCACACACCTTCTTGTGGGTCTTGAGCTGCTCTTCCCCGTAGCGCAGCACGTCCTTGATGAGGTCCTGCAGCTTCCGTGTCAGCTCCAGGTGACACAGTGCCAGCTTGTCGGAGGAGACTCGGAAGACCTCCCAGAGCGGGGCGAAGGTCCTGGGGGCAGGCCGGCGTCACACCTAGGGTCCGCCAGAACCCGCTCCCAGAAGTCCCCTCCCACCCGGAGCAGCGCAGCTGGCGTTGGCCGGCCCACCTCCTGCGCGCCTGGCCCTGCGAAGCTCGCTCATCTTCATTAATATTTTTTTTTAAATTTTCCGGGGGTGGGGACAGAACCAATGGCTTCCCGCATGCTAGGCAGACACTCGGTCACGGAGCTCCATTCTTAGTCCCAAAGCTAGAACTTAAGTCCTGTGTGGAGGCCCGGAGTCATTCCTGGGTGTGGCGCAGTCCCTGGGGTCTTCAGGCACCAGGTCATTATTCCCACTGGGTAAGACTCAGGTGGGCAAACTACGTCCCCTGTGGCCTTTGCCCCTACGCAGAAGCTCCTCCAATGCTCCCCCCCACACACCTTCTCTCCCCGCTGCCTCTGCCCCAGCCCTCCCATGGTGTGGCCCCACAGCAACCACAAGGAAATTTGTGAATGCCAAGGGGACCACATCACAGGTGGCTTGTACCTGAGGCCCCTATAGCCTTTCCACCTCCGCTCCCCTTTTCCCCCATCATTCTAACCTCACCCCGCCAAAGCCAGGTGAGCCTCCTTGCTTTTCCTTGAACATGCCAAGTGTGCTGCTGCCTCAGGGCCTTTGCACTGGCGGAGCTACCTGCCTGGGTCTCTGGCCCTCAGACACTCCGGGGCCAGCTCCTTCTCCACATTAAGGTCTCCGCTCTCTGCAGCCGAGTCTACTCCAGAGGAGGTGCCCACCCTCTCACAGTCCTGCTTCGTCTCCTGCCTAGCGCTTCTCACTCCAGGGAAAGGACTTGGTTGTTTGAGTTTAACTTGTGTCTCACGGGACCTGGCACAAAGGGCCCAGAGCGGCGGTAGTGCCTGATCCGCAGACGCGCTCGGACGCACGCGCGGTGCGGAGCGAGCGAACGAGTGAAGGAGCTGGGGAGTGAAGGAGGGAGACGCGCTCCTCTCTCCCACCAGGTCCCCAAGTCAGGCCACACCACTACTTTCTACATGTCACCTCCCGTGAGTGAAGACGCGTCCACCCGGGGAAGGCGCCCAGGGCTCCTGCTCCACTCACCCCACGGGGGTCCCGTTGCTGGCCAGCTTGGAGAGCTTCGCCATCGCCTTGGAGTACGTCTCCTCGATGGTGGCTCTGGTGGGAGCATGGGGGAGGTGGCGCCTTGGGACAGGCCCTGGCCCCGAGCCTCAGTTTCCCCATCTCGAATATAAGCAGTGGCTCTCGGGGCGGGCATTTTGGAAATTCGGGCAAGAGGTCCATTTCCTGTCCAGCACCGCATTTTGCCAAAAACAGCAGCGCGGGGAGCAGCAGGGAGCAGCTCTCCCAGCACATAACGGGCGCGTGTGCAGCGCTTTATGTGGTTTGTTGAATTGCAGGAGAAAAGCTCAGTTTTCCTTTTTCCCTCTGGGCAGATCCTGCTAAGTGCCCACCTCGTGTCTAGTCACATCTTCCTGCAAACAAAGCCTCGATTTTGCCAGGGGTGGCAATGTTCCCATTTAAAAGCAATACTAGGAGCTGGGGCTGGGGCTGAATGGCAGAGCCCTTGCCCCACACGTGTGAGGCACGGGGTTTCATCCTCAGCACCACATTAAATAAACAAATAAATAAATGTATCAATGTATAGCTAAAATAATAATATAATAATAATAATAATAATAATAAAAGAAAAAAGCAATACCAGCCAGGCGCAGAGGCACATGCCTGTAATCCCAGCAGCATGGGAGGCTGAGGCAGGAGGATCATGAGTTCAAAGTCAGCCTCAGCAAAAGTGAGGCGCTAAGCAAATCAGTGAGACCCTGTCTCTAAAATCATATATATATATGTAAAAGGGCTGGGATGTGGCCCAGTGGTTAAGCGCCCCTGGTTTCAATCCCCGGTACCAAACACACACACACACACACACACACACACACACACACAAAACCCCAAAACCAGTGGGAGCAGAGGGTGCCCCGCCCTGCATGTTTTCTAGACTAGGGCTGCGCGCACGTGCGTGCTGAAACGTGGATTACTCTAGCATATGTGTTTTCATTGATCATCCTCAAGGCACAGATGGACTTTAACAATCCCCCCATCCAGGTATGTTCTGTCGTCAGAAGGGATGCATGAGAACCAGGGTGGTTATTGTTTCAAAGGGGACGGGAGTTCACAGGATTGGGAACCACTGGTTTGAAGCGTCCTCAAGGCCCTTTGGTTCCTCGAGCCCCCAGGAATTTGGACCTGGCGGGTGGGGAGGGGATACCTGGCAAGGCAGGTGCAGGACCAGAGGGGAAGTGGGCGGGACCACAGGGGGCGGGGTTCACATGGCTGTGGGCGTGGCCACATGGTAGGTAGGGCTTGGGGACCTCACCTCTCCCGGATGAAGTCAGCCAGCTCCTTGGTGGAGATGGGCCCCTGCTTCACGCTGTGGTACAGGACCTCAAAGCCATGATTTTTCTCACCCTGAGGAGATAAAGGTGAAGATTAAGAAAGTTGGTGAGAGAGAGACTATCAGTGTTGCCTAGCAATGGGGGCAGGGTGGGGAGTCAACTAGCAGGAGTCCATCCCGTGGCTGTGGGGACTGAGTCAGCCCTGAGCTAATCAGGACTGTTGTACTTCCCCTTGGCCACAGTTTATGGACTTAAAGTCGGACCAATCAGAAAAAGCCTGGGGTTTTTTTGGCCTGTAGTTGAGGGAACAACAATCTTAGTTGTTCTTTTTGTCTCTTTATCTTTCTATCTTTGGGTCCCCATCTTTCTGCTTCTGTTTGCCTTTGTCTTGGTAAGTTTCTTTCCCTCTGATTTTCTCTCTCTCTCTCCATAAATGAGGAATAGTGGTGACAAAAGATATTAGAAGGCAAGAGAAAACCATGAGCCTTGGAAAGATGCTGAACCAGAAGGAGTCAAATAATACATGTGTGTTTAGTCAAGTTGCTGGATCAAACCAAACCTGAAAGCCACATTGCCCCACAGCTGCCCACTTTTATAAGCCAATACAACCCCTGTTGTTTAAGTCACTATAGTTGTGTTTTTCATTCTTTTCAACATGGAAATGCCCTCTCAAGCCCAGCACAGGGCGAGACCCAGAAAACACAAATTTTTGAGAATTTTGAATAAATGAGCAAATTTTATTTTGCTGTGAACAGTTAGTGCTGGTAGGAGCCGAGCCTCTACCCTTCGCCTACTGATGCCTCATGCAAAACCTCTTTCCTGAGTCCTGGGGCTGTGCTGTATAGTTTGGGCAAGTCACTGTCCCTCCTCCACCTCTTATGTGGGGATGAAGATTGATCTATGTCAGGGTCCCCAAAGCCCCCAAAGCAATTCTAGTTTTTGCTAATTCTCTGTTACTTAATATTTTAAATTTGTTTCTTCTCCAAATACATTTATGTAAAAGGGCAACTTTTACTGCTATTCAAAATAGGACACCGGGACCCCTTTCCATATGAAAGAGTCGGGAAAATGAGGTGACTTTTTTTGGGGGGTTTCCAGGTATTGAACTCAGGGGCACTTGATCACTGAGCCACATCCCCAGCCCTTTTTTGCATTTTATTTAGAGACAGGGTCTCATTGAGTTGCTTAGCACCTCGCCATTACCGAGGCTGGCTTTGAACTCACTATCCTCCTGTCTCAGCCTCCCAAGTCACTGGGATTACAGGTGTGCACCACCACGCCTGGCAGGTGACATTTTAATGCCAGCCACATCCTGTCACCTGTGAAGGGCACCATGTCTGAACACTGAACTATCCATTCAGAAGGGTGTTCCACCGGGGTCTGAAGGAACTGGAAACATTTAAGCACCAATGATGCTTTGTAATCAGGACCAAGATATGAGGTTTGGGGAAAGACCCAAGGCTTTCTTTCTGTCTGTCTCTGTCTCTCTGCAGTGTTGGGGAGGGAACCTAGGGCCTTGCACAGCTAGACAGGGCTCTTCTGCCCAGCCCTGTCCCCGTGCCACTTAATTTCCAATGGATGTCCCTGGATCCTCCCTCTGACAGCACCGCGCAGATCCTGGTAAATGACAGTGTCCTCCGTGCACCCTCCCAGTTACCTGGAAGCTGGAAGGCTAGTCAGAAGTCACTGCTAGATGACCCTCCTACTGCACACACAGAGACACTGAGCCAGATTTAGCGAATGAGCAAGAACTAGAATTGCCTTTGCAGCTTTGGGGGACCCTGACGGAGATCCACCTGGTTCATCTCCCTGAGAGGTGGCTGGGTCCCTGCGCCGCCTTAACAAGGAGCTACCCAAGGCTCAGAGAGGGACAAGGCAGCCTCAAGCCCAAGTCTCCCAACAGTCACCCCTTACTCTAGAAACATTGTCCACCAGAGGTTCAAATTCAAGGTCCTTTAGTTTGGAATTGCTTTTCCAGCCTCAGCTCCTAGCTCCTTCCTGCCTCACCAGGAAGGCAGTGAAAGGTGCAAGGACACATGGTCCCTTTGCACCACTCCTTTGCTCTGGGGTCCCACCAGCCAGCCCCTCCCACCCAGCCAGCCCCTCCCACCCCAGCCCCTCCCAGCCGCCAGCCCCTCCCACCCTCTAGCTCTTCCCACCCTGCCAGCCCCTCCTACCCCCTAGCCCCTCCCACCTCTCCCCCACCCTCTAGCTCCTCCCACCCACCAGCCCCGCCCACACTCCAGCCCCTCCCACTCTACCAGCCCCTCCCACCCCAGCTCCTCCCAGCCTCCAGCCCCTCCCACCACACAACCCCTCCCACTTCACTAGGTCCATTCCCAGACCCGCCTTCTCTCCAGCTGCTCAGAACCCCACTTCCCTGAGTGCTCCCCTTGCCCCTCCAGCTTCCTGTCTAGAACTATATTTTCAGGCTCCAGTGCTACACCCCCCTTACATGCACTGCGTGTCTAAGTTGGTGACTTCACCTCTCTGGGCCTCAGTTCCTCCTCCCACAGTGACAGCACCCAGCTCACCAGGGTCTTGGCGAGGTGGGGCTGGCACAGCGCTGGGCAAGGGGCCTCCTGGGTCATAGTGAGGGCTTGGCAAACAGCCGCGGCAGGGCTCACTGCCCCCCGGGATCCTCGGGTGAGGCTGTTCCAGGCACTGTCACCCAGGCCAGCATCTGGGCCTGACTCTGAGCCAACCACTGGCCCGTTTCCCAGGGCTGGCAAACCCCCAGCAGTGTCTGCCTTTCTCGGAGTGGGCTGGCAGCCGAGGGTCCTAGGAGGGGCTGTCTTGGGTGTGTGTCTCCCTCAAGAACCTCTGCATCCCAGTATTGCTCCAGTGCTTACTGGGGCAGGACCTTCTGATCACAGCTCAATCATGGCCCTCTCCTGCTCACACTTCCCCCATGGCTCCCTAGTGCCCTCTATGCCTCTTGCCTTGCTCGGCTCAATGAGGCTGAGGCCTCCCAGTCTGTCTTGATTACCCCTTATGAGAGAGTCTCCTTTGGACTATCCAGAGCCCCAGCCCTGCCCAGCAAAGGACCAGGCCTATGGGGGACGGGGGTCTAAGACAAGTTACTGATTGAAAGAAGCATTACTAAGGGCTGGGGGTGTTGTTCAGTGGCAGAGCGTTGCCCAGCATGCCCACGGCCCTGGCTTCAATTCCAGTACTGAAAAAAACACCTCGTTGGAGGCTGGAGGTTTCTGTCATGGACAGGGTCCCCAGGGCACTCCCTGTGTCCAGGACAATGGAACTACATTGCCCCTTCCCACATGGGGTAACTGGGCTTGAGCAGGCAGAGTCACCTGGCCAAGGGCTCCCCGCAGAACCAAATTCAAATCCTGAGCTCGGAGCTCTCAGCACAGGAGCTGGGGTGTCTTCAGGTGGGGGTGGTTTCTATTTTTTTCTTCGCTCATCTGAATTTTCTGTGGGGAGTTTGCGCATTTCATGCAATTAAAAAAGAACTTAAAATAAATGTAGGTGCCTCGTACCATTAAAAGACATCTTAAATAGATGTAGGTACTGCTGTCAGGGCTCCAAAATGGGGGTGACTTCTGATGTTGCATCCATGAACCCCCTTCCACAGAGGTCCTCACGGGGGCTCAGAGACACAGAGTCCCTGGCTGGGTCACACAGCCATTCAGAGGCAAAGCTCGGGAGGCAGATCCTTGGGGAGAGGGTGCAGGTCAGACCCACCCCCCAGGTGGCAAGGGGGTATGGTCCCTTTAAGAAAGCGAATGCGGGTAAGAGGAGCCCCAGCTGGGGAGGGAGGAAAGGAGGGAGCCTGCTTGTTGCCAGGGGCAACTGGTTGCCTAACAACAGGCTTCCTTGGCAAGCCCAGGGGCTGCAGTTGAGGAAGGGGCTTCCCGGGCCCCCCTGGCCTCGGGCCTCTCCTGAGGCACACCCTCCTCAGCTGGCCTCTGCAGGAGGCGTCCTGTTCCCTGAGTTGGCCACCAATGTCACAGCCCTGGGCTTTCCCCTAGCCTGCCAGTGGCCAGGAGTCCTTCACACCCTGGGCCTCAGCCTCCTGTGCCCAGGGCATGGGCTCAACCTGGCCCTGCAGGCGGGGGTGCCCCCAGACGGCGAGCTCCTCCCTCGGAGCTGGGGGTCCCGGCGCCTTCCAGAGCAGGGGGTCATGGTGGCCAGAGAGAGGGAGTCAACGAATGGACACTGTCCTCCCCGCCCCGCCCGTGTCCCCATGCTGGGTGGTGAAGGAGCGCAGGGGACTCGGGGCTCAAGTCAAGAAACCCCCCAACTCTCCAGGACGGGAAGGGCGCGGGAACTCCCTGGCTGGAGGGAGCCTGCGCCGGCGGCTCTCTCGGGGCCCAGGTGAGGGTCCTGGGCCTGGACCTTCGCGCTGCGCAGCTTCAGCTACCAGACTCTTCCTCTGATCTGTAGTTTCCCGGCCTGAGCCAGGACTTGCCCAAGGTCACGTGGTCTGTTCGCCAGCCTGGCTCGGCCACTTCAGCTTCTACCCGCAGCAGACCCCCACCCCCTGCCCACAGGACGCTCAGTCTCCCCATCCATACGGCCTCGCCCCCGAGCCCCCACCAAAATAAGAGGAGGTCTTACCCAAAAATGCTCCCCAAAATACGACATCCTGATGGCCTCTGTGGAGAGCCCTGCAGGCCCCCTGCGATACCTGTCTGAAGAAAGAGGCAAGTTTGAGTCACACAGTCCTGACCAGTGCGAGCCCGAGGAGGGGAAAGTGGGAGGAGGCAGAAGTGGAGGCCCTGAGGCCAGGCATGCTGGGCCTCTGAGAGGACTGGGCTCCGGTCCTGCAGCCCCTGGTCTAGGGGACAGAACTGGACGCAGAGGCCTCCAGTTGCATGGGGTCAGGGGTGCACTTGACGGAGGCACAGGTGGGGCGTTCAGGTGTGAAGGAAGGGCATGGAAATGGGGGTTTAGCATGCACAGGAGTTCATGGGCAAAGGTGGGAGTGGAGTGGGGAAGCTCGGCCCAGGTGGGGAAGCTCAGGCCCATTTCAGAGATAGGAAAATCGAGTCCCCTCTGAAGAAGGAAAGCCACTTGCCGAGGTCACGCGGCAGGAAACGACAGCAGGCTGGACCCTGCACCAGCGGAGCGCAGACCTGCCCTCAGCTCCTCACGGCTCCTGTGGGAAGAGAGTGGTGGGGAGGGTGATGGGGTCCCCGGAGTGTCCCTGAAGGTCCCCCCTGGGGTCCCTGAATCCCTCTTCACAGTCCCCACCTCGGGCTCACTCAGCATGGAGAGCTTGCCTGGCCCTTGTGACCCCGCCGGCAGTGGTGGCCCCGGCCCCGGCCCTGGCCCTGGAGGCCAGCGCGCTCCTGTGACCTGAGCCCGTCCAGCTCCGCGCCTGGGTCCCCCCTCTGCAGCCATGGTGGGCGCCTGGGAGGGTCTGGCTGGGGAACCGGCCTCTGCACGGGGGCTGGGCCGGGCCGCCCAGTGGGGGAGGGCCACCCGGTGTCCTTGGCATGGTCGGTGACCAGGCTGGTCACTGGAGCCTGCAGGCCTCATCCATAATTCATGAGCCCGCGGGCAGCGAGGCAGCAGCTGGGAGCCTGGGAGGCACGGTGGCAGCAGTGGGGACAGGGCCCGGTCACCGCGGGCTGGGGAGGCTCCCTGCACCCCCTCCCCCCCAGGAAAGGGCTGAGCAGGACCTGGGCATGGTCGCCCCTCTCTGAGCCTCAGCTGGCCTGGTCCTGAAAGCCGGTTTGCCCTTCACTCCAGCCTCGGCCCCCGGCCCTTGGGCATCACTCAGCACCACCACGTGCCCGCGCTGACCGGGCAAGGCCAGGATCTCTGAGGCGATCCAGCCCCGAGCCTAGCCCCCACAGCGCCCCTAGCCTAGGAGGGCAGGGCTGGACACAGGCATCCCTGACCTGCTGTGGTCAGGGAGGGGCCGATGGGAGGACAAAGGCTGGACTGCAGAAGAGGCCATGGCGCTGACCAAGGACGCGCACCTGTCATGCCAGCCATCGGGAAGCTGAGGCAGGGGGATTGAAAGTTTGAGGCCAGCCTCAGCAACTTAGGGAGACCCTGTCTCAAAACAAGATAAAAGGACAGTAAGCACCAGGGAGGCAGCTCAGAGGTCGAGCACCCCTGCGTTCAATCCATGGCACTGAAAAAAAAAGACAGGGACATGGTAGTTGGGGTTTTAAAGCATCAATAGGAGTTCACCAGGCAAATCATTTGTTTCAGCAAATGTACCCAACACCCCCCTTGATGGGCAATGCTAGAGCCCCTGAGAAACTTCTGCTCCCAGGGGAGCCCCTGAGCCAACCTAATTGGCGAGATGAGGCACTGTAGGTAGGCTGACGTCCCAAGGGAGGAAAGTCCCAAACACTCGGATCACTTCTGGCCGTGAGCAGGATCGTGAACTGTGCTGAATGACACAGGACCCACCAGTGCCAGGTGACGACTAAATTTAAAATAAAACCGCACACAGTCCCACACCCCCTGGGCTCACCAGTGCCAGCCTCTTCCCGGGGCGCAGCACGTCAGCAGCGCAGATTCAGTTCTGCTAGACGCACGGTTTTAGAGGGTCCCAAGTTCCCTAGAAACCAACGTCTCCCTCTTGCTTTTAGGGCTCCGATCATGTGGCCTCACCCTCTCCACTCCCAGTGAGCACCTGTAGGTGCCCGGCTGTGCCCAAACCCGCACACCTGACCACGCATTCAACCTCCAGGCCACATCGCGGGACGCAGCCCACGCGTCACAGCCGAGGAAGCAGGCACAGAGGGCGGGGCCGGCGGTCCTGCTCCCCCTCCTCCCGCCTGGCGCGGGCAGCCTCCCGTTCACGACCACCTCTGTGGCTCTGTCTTCTGGCCCCCAGCTCACGCGTCACCACTCAGGGCTATGGGGGCAGAGGCCAGAGCTCAGGATGGCTCACCACAAGGTGGCCCGGCCCAGGAAATGACACCGCTACTTGTTCCGAGACCCAGCCCAGGCAGAGGACCCCCCCTTCTGCTCCTGATGGGGCCCAGGAGGGGCAGGAAAGCCCCCTGGCCGGGACTCAACTCACCCAATGGGGCATCTACGGGGCAGGCACAGGCGATGGCCACAGGCCCCTGCCACTTCCGTCGCACCAAACAGAGGCCCCGTGTGGTGTGCAGGGGAGACAGGAAGCTCACCCTGCCCCGCCTACCACCCAACTGCCACCTCGCCTCCCGCCCTGATCAGTTCCCTGGGGACCTCCCTGTAACCACAGGGAGGCCCCGCGGTGGGTAAACTGAGGCCTCTGCCGCTGGGGCCCAGCCTGGGGCTCTCATCACTGAACAAACCATGATCATGACGACGACTGTGAAATAGCAGCACCCAGGGCTTCGTCAGCACCCAAAGCCTGCCAGCCCAAGGTGGGTCCCTCCCTCCACGAAAAAGAAATTCAAAATGATATTTTACAACAGCATTGGCATGGAGATGAGTATGTTAACCTTACATACTAAAAGGCTTCGTTGGACCCCAAAAGTTCTCCTTTATTCTTCTGATTTGGAAAGAAGTTAAACGTTGCTGTGGGCCCCTAAAAATGCTGGGCGTCCGAGACATTCTGCTTATTGCATCTGATCCCAGGCTGCCCGGCCTCTGCAGTGCCGTGGCAAAGCCCAGAGATGGACAGACACTTGCCCAAGGTTGCACAGCCATTTGCCAGCTGACCCCAGACGGCCCCAGCCTGCTTTCCCAGCTCCAGTTCCCGAAAACCAGGGACTCGGGTGTGTGAGCCGCCCAGGAGCAGATGAAATGGCACAGGAACCAAATCAGCAAAGAAGGCACAGTCCAAGCTCCTGGCCTGGGGACCAGGTTGGGGCTGGTTGGGGGTCAAGGCCCCTGACCTTTTGCTGGGTGACCCTGGGCTGTCCCTGCCCCCTCTGGGCTCCCACGATCCTACAAACAGAGCCGGATGCACGTCCCCACTGGGCTCCAGCGTGCAGGCCTTAGATTAGAGTTTCTGTCCTTCCCACTGACCGGCTGCCAGGTCCTCAGGGATGCCACGCTATGTCCAAGATCAGCTCTGTCACCAGGACTGCGACCAGTTACACAGACCAGCTGGCTTCTCACCATGGCGCGCCCAGCAGCGTCTCATGTGGTGGGGAAACTGAGGCCCAAGCCCAGGTCCTGCCGTGACTCAGCTGAGGGGTGGCGTGTCAGCTTCCCCTGCTGGTCCCCTCCCTCTCCATCATTTCATGTGGCATCCACCTATTGAGTGCCTACTGTGTGCCTGATCTTACAGACAATGCCTCTTGAAGAGGCCCTCCCTCTGTCCTCTTTCTGGCCAGCTGTGACCCCATTTAGTGAGCAGCAGTGTCATGATTAATGTGATAATGATCACATCTGCGCTACAGTGCCCCCTCCTCCCACGGTCTCCTCTGATCCTCCCAGAGGGAGCCAGCCCATTTCACAGAAGAACAAAGCAAGGCACGGAGGGCAAAGCCACACGCACGCAGGTAGAGGCAGGGGTCTCAGACTCTCATCCTGGAACTCACCTCCGTGCCCACTGCTGGGACAGAGCTGCAGAGGACAGGGAGAGACTGGCCTTTACCTCCTACCTCTTCCTCCCGCCCAAGACCCAGCCCAGGAACTGGCTCACCCCTGGCGTGGGTGAAGGTATGTGGGTCAGGGTGTGCCCCAGGCAGCGCCACCAGTGAGACCAGGGTGGCCGGGCCCCTGTTCTAACAATTGCAGCTTGGTCATATTTTACTATCAGACAGGACTGTCCACTTCCCATCCTCAGCAATGCCAGCATGTCACCATCAACCCATTTTGTAGTGCAGTAAACTGAGGCACAGAGGCCAGCAAGGCTCACTGAGGGGGTCTTCAAATCCCACAGTTCTCTTGACCCCATCTTAAGCAAGAGGAGAATAGAAGTCCACCGAAAAGAAGGGCAGGTGGGTTCAGAAGGTGGAGGTCGCAGGGTCGGACGCCCCCAATCTCAACTTTCAAAAAAGAGGAATCCAAGGCTCAGGGAGGTGCTGTCACCTGCCCAAGGTCACCAGTGAGGCAGGTCCATTGGATGCTGCCTCCTGGTCCCCAATGCGGCTGGGGCAGGCAATCGAGGATGGGAGGCAGATGGAGGGGCTGCCCACCACCCAGCACTCCCCCGCACCCCACTAGCAGCCAGCCTCAGGCAAGATCTTAATTTACCTCCATTTATTTTCATCCTTAGGAACAGATGCTGGCTGCTCCCCCTCACACACTCACACACGGGGAGAGGGACCCCTCCAATCCAGGCTCCAGGCCTGTCTAGGCCCGGCCTGGCTGGTCCCTGCCAGGAGGGGACCCCACACTATCTCCTCCCCAGAATTCCAACTTTGGGGTCCCTATAGAGGAAGCCAGTGGAAAGACCTCCATCCCATCTTTAAGGTGGGGTGCTGGGTCAGGACATTTAGATGAGGGGCGAGGGACCCCCGGTTCCTCCAGCTGCCAGGCCTGAATAGGGGTTCACAGAGGAGAAAAAGGGAAGCAGGTCCTTCATCTCAATCCCTGGGGGTCTGCAGGCCAAAGTTGGGAAGAGAAAAATCGGGGGTGGTTTCCACCTCTTCGGCCCAGGTTTGCAGGCTAGAAGGAGAGCGGCGCCCCTATCTTTGAAGCCCCAGGATCTAGGCAAGAACCAGGCTTAGAATAAAGGGATTTGGGGAGGGGTCTTGCTGCACAGCCACCTCGCTGCACGCTCTAATTCTAGGCCAGGAGATGGGATGCTGAGGAAGGGGTCCCCATCTTCGCCGCTGAACCCCCGACTTCCACCGCGGGGGAGGCCGGGGCGCCCACCACGCAGCCCCTTACCCTGGCCGCCAGCCCTCGTGCGCCGCCGAGCCTTTGCCCGCCGCAGCCTCCAGTGCCGCTGGGCACAGTGCGCGTGGGGGAGCTGCGATGCCCGGGGACGCCGAGGGGTCCCGGGGACAGCACTCACCTCTCGAGCTCGGGCCGACCCCGCGCCCGCCGCCACCTGCGGCTTGGTTGCTGACACCCGAGCCCGCCCCGCCCCTCCCTCCGCGGCTGCGGCGCGGCTGCCTGGTGGCTCCGCCCCTGGGGCGTGGTCGAGAAAGTCTCCACCCCCTGGCGGCGCTGGGAGGCAGGGGCGGGATCAGTGTCCGCGCGGCCCAGCATTGGGCCATTTAGGCGGCCTGCTCTTTCAGTCCAGGGCGCTGATTGGCTAAGAAGAAGAGGCTCCTTTTTATCTGTCCCTCCATACCCGCGCGCGCGAACGCGCGCACACACACGCGCGCGCACTTACGCCACCACCCGCAGTTCATTTGCATAATTTAAAGAGACAGGCATCGCTCTGTCTGAGTTGGGAAGAAGGAAGGTTGGTTACCCCAGCATTTATTGAGCGCCACTGTATGCCAAGCATGGAAAAGAGTTCATTTGCTTCCCCTTACATGGCTGTCAGTGGGACATTAGTGGTCCTCATTTACATTTGCTAGGAGAGGGCAAAGACACGGTTGGAGGTCACATAGCAAGTCTGAAGCCTCCAGCTCCTCCCCAAAAATGCCATCATGCCATATAACAGTTCTGACCGATTCCCATCTAGCTCACCTGGGTTTTCGTATAATGAGACTTTTTTTTTTTTTTTTTTTTTTTTTTTTTTTTTTGTGTGTGTACCAGGAATTGAACTCAGGGGCACTCGTCCACTGGGTCACATCCCCAGCCCTTTTTTTGTATTTTATTTAGAGACAGGGTCTCACTGAGTTGCTAAGTGCCTCGCCATTGCTGAGGCTGGCTTTGAACTCGCGATCCTCCTGCCTCAGCCTCCCAAAGTGCTGGGATTACAGGCGTGCGCCACCGCGCCCGGCGTATAATGAGACTTATACAAGGCCTGCCGATCCAGAATAGGACCTTCTACTCAGGGACAGACACACCTGGCTGATTTCTGGAGCCCCAGGCTTGCTTCTCCACCAACTTCCTCAGCTCAGTGAGGGCAGCCCAGGAGCATGGACCAGAGGACCCAGACACCCTGAAAGCCATCTTTCCCTTCACTGCCAACAATCAGTCATGCAGACCCTGTGTCTTTGAAACACCCCCCAGTTTGCCCATTTTCCTGCTCCCTGCAGTGGCCCAGGTCAAGGCCAGCTCACTTCCAGCCTGGATGCTGCCCTAGCTTCCTCAAGGGGCCTCTGTTTCCTCCATCTCTGTCCCAGACAATCCCTGTTCCCATGGCAACCACATCTATCTATCATCCATCCACCTATCTGTAGCTATGTGTATATTTAAACATTTTATCTTAGAGCAGTTTTAGATTTACAGAATAATCATGAAGAAGGGCAGAGCCCCGTGCCCCATGCTCAGCTTCCCCATCATCATATCTCACCTGCATGGCACACTGGGCACCGTCAGTTAATCAATATCAAGCACAGTTATTGGGGCTGAGGTTGTGGCTCAGTGCTAGAGCGCTTGCCTAGCACGTGTATCACTGGGTTCGACCTTCAGCACCACATATTAATAAATAAATAAAGGTATTGTGTCCAGCTACAACTAAATGTATATTTTTTAAATATTTATTTATTTACTTTAGTTGTACACAATGCAATGCATTTATGTTTACGTGGTGCTGAGGATCGAACCCGGGCCGCGCACGTGCGAGGCGAGCGCTCTGCCGCTGAGCCACAACCCCAGCCCCTAAATATATATTTTTTAGAGGACTGAGGGGCTGGGGTTGTGGCTCAGCAGTAGAGCACTTGCCTAGCATGTGCTTGGCTTGGGTTCGATCCTCAGCACCATGTAAGAACAAAGGCATTGTGTACAACTAAAACAAATAAATATATATTAAAAAAAAAAAAAAAAGGATGAGGGATGTGGCTCAATGGTTAAGCGCCCTTAGGTTTGATCCCTGGCAAAAACAAAACAAAGCAAAAAAACAAAAACAAAAAAACATCACAATTATTAACCCAAGTTCACACTTCAGACACATTTCTTCCATTTTCTCTGAATGCCCCTTTTCTATCCTAGGATCCCACATGACATTTAGTCCTCATGTCTCCTCTGACCTGAGACAGTTTCCTTTTATCCGATGACTTTGATGGTTTTGAGGAGGACTGGGTAGGTGTTCTGTCCTTGTCCCTTCAATGGACTGGATTTGTCAGATGTTTTTCTCTCGGTGAGACTGGGGTAATGAGATTGGGGAAGAAAAACCACCTAGGGGAAATGCCCCCCCCTCTCGGTATCAGGGATTGAATTCAGGGGCACTTGACCACTGGGCCACATCCCCAGCCCTTTTTTGTATTTTATTTAGAGACAGGGTCTCACTGAGTTGCTAAGTGCCTCGCCATTGCTGAGGCTGGCTTTGAACTCGCGATCCTCCTGCCTCAGCCTCCCAAGAGCTGGGATGACAGGTGTGTGCCACCATAACCAGCCTGAAGTGCCCTTCTTGTCACACTGTCGACATGACGTTTCATAGCTGGTGTTGACCTTGAACCCCTGGCTGAGGTGGTGTTTGTCAGGGTTCTTCACTTTAAAGTCACCCTGCAGTCCCCATTTCCTGCTGTGAGAGAAAGTCACCATCCTCCCTGCTTTAGGAGTGGGGGATTATGGCCACCTTCTTGGGGGGCTGAGAAGCTATGTCAATTACTTGGATTCTGCCCAGGAAATACATCTTTCTCCACCCCCTTTTACTTCTTTGCTTAATTATTTATATCAGTATGGATTTGTGGGTATTTATTTCGCACTTTGGGTTATAATCCAATACTACTGTATTGATTTTGTGGCTCAAGTTGTTCCAGTTTTGGCTACTGGAAGTTCTTTGGGTGGCTCCCATGTCCCTTTGACATTCCCTCTTTGCTGGTCCCCCCCCCCCCCCCCCCCCCCCCCATCAGCACATCCTACTTTTCTGCCACTATAAGATGCTCTGGCCATGCGTATTTCCTGCCCTAGTCCCAGAACCCTCCTTTTTTTCCAAAGAGCATCCCTGGTGCCTTTAGAGAATGACCATATTTGTTTTCTTGGCTGTAACAGAATACCTGAGACTGGGTAAAATTTTTTTTTTGGTGGGGAGGTACTAGTGATTGAACCCAGGGGCACGTTAGCAGTAAGCCACATGCCCAGCCCTTTTTATTTTGTAACTGGATCTTACTATGTTGCTGAGGGTCTTGCTAAATTTCCCAGGCCGACCTTGAACTTGCCATCCTACTGCTTCAGCTTCCCCAATCAGTGAGATTACAGGCATGCCACACCACGGCTGGCTGAGACTGGGTAATTTATAACGAACAGAGGTTTATCTTGGCTCCATTCTGGAGACAGGCAAGTCTAAGAGCATAGTGCCAGCCCCTTGGCTTGTGGTGAGGACTTGGTGCTATTTCAGCTTGGGGTGAACAGTCCAGGAGGAAACAGGTGCATGCAGAAGAGACAGCACCCGGGAATCACACAATGTATACACACAATGTGCATGAAGATGTTACATGGTACCACATTAATATGTACAATTTTGTTTATATGTATCAGTTTAAAAATAAACTTAATTGCTTAATAACCCACAAGGGGCTGCCTTGCTTAATAGCTTGCCTGTTCTCCCACTTCCTCGAGAAATACGGTGCATCCCTGTTGACGCCCTAGGGGCCTCTTGACAAGTCCGCCCCCCTCACATGCTTCCCCTGGGAATCAGGTCTCCACCTGAGCTTTGGAGGGAGGACGCAGGTTCCAAGCGCAGCGATGGTAGCAGCCGAGGCGGCGGAGCGGGGGTGAGCGGGGGAATATTGCTACCTCCACCAACCTGGGTAGAGACGACCCTCTACATACCTCAGCGCCGCCTAGGCTGGCCATGGGTCCGTGCTGGTGTGTCCACATTCAGCCCATCAGCACGCGGCTCCTTCCAGCCTCCTCCCCTTGCTAGTCTGTGACCTTGCACTTCACCAGTGAGGAACCTGCAGTGGCCGAGAGGTTCGGTCCCAACGTGCGGAGCGGTTCCAGGACGTCAAGCCACACCCGCGGCAGGGGGACCCCCCGCAGCCTCAGGACCCGCCCCATGCCGCAGCCTCGCCCCCAACAGGCTTCCCCTTGTTCCTCCACCAGATCAGGCCTTCGCCTCGGCGGGCCTTCCTCCAGGAGCGCCCTGCCCTGCCCCAGGAGAGGCTCCCTCCGGAGCGTCCTCGGACCCCCAGGCCACCTGGGACCGCTGGAGGCTTGTTGCTTCCTTGAGTGTCTGACTGCCTGGACACCGTCCGCCCCAGGAGGGCAGCACCCCGTGTGGAAGGCTTGCGTGGCCGGGTGCTGGGATTCCGGAGAGGCGCGCCCTGGAGGAGAGCTGGGAGGGGTGCGCGCTCCGTGCAGAGCGGGCGCCACGGGGGTGGGCGCCCCCGCCAAGGTCACACATGAGCAACCGCCACCCGCTCCAGGGTCTCCACGTGCTTTGGCAGTAGCGGGGATATTTTTAGTACCAGCTCCTGCAGAGGGTGCCTGGGGCTGAGGCTGACAGCTGTCAGGAGGGGTGGGCAGACAGAGGAAGGTGGGGGGCTGGGTCTCCAGGGTTTGGCCATCCACAGCCCACAGGCTAAATCTAGCTCACGCCCTCTTCGCAAATAAAGTTTTATTAGAACGCAGTGGGACCATCCATTAGCTCAGCCCCAACGGTGACGTTTAGTGGTCTCAACATACTGCGGTGGTCCCCATGCCAAAAAAGTGGCTTTCTGGCTCATTACAGAAAGTTTGCTGTTGCTCTGAACAAAAATGACCTCTTGGGGTGGGGGTGGGAATTATTAGCAGTTAGGGGTGATTTTCTTCTTCCAGGTACAGTGGAGGAGGTTCAGGGTCCACTGAAGCTATGGTCATGTGGCTTCCTTTGGTCAATGTAATGAGAGCAAAAGATGTGTCAATTCTCCAGTTTCGTTAAGAGCTGATTTCTGATACCCTACCCTCCAGTTCTAGGTGGTGCTTTTTTTTTTTTCTTTTTTTTTTTTTTGCGGGGGGGATACCCAGGATTAAACTCAGGGGCACTCCACCACCGAGCCACATCCCCAGCACTATTTTGTATTTTTTTAAATAATATTTATTTATTTGCTTCAGTTGTACACGAATGCGTTTATTTGTACGCGGTGCTGAGGATCGAACCTGGGCCACGCACGTGCTAGGCGAGCGCTCTACCCCTGAGCCACAATCCCAGCCCACTATTTTGTATTTTTATTCAGAGACAGGGTCTTAACGCCTCTATTTTGCTGAGGCTGGCTTTGAACTCAGATCCTCCTGCCTCAGCCTCCTGAGCCGCTGGGATTACAGTCATGCGCCACTGCGCCTGCCTGGTGGTGGATTCTTGATGCCCTGCTGCTGAGTTAAGTCACCAGACAGGAGGCTGGAAGCCCAGGATCCACAGCTTCAAAATACAATCAAAGTTGAGATCTTTCTAGGAATGTAAGGATACATCAATGTTAAAAACCTAAAAATACACACACACAAAAGAGTACCTTTATGATCCCCTCTCCTGAGTTTTGTTTTTTTTTTTTTTTTTTTTTTGTGGTACCGGGGATTGAACTCAGGGGCACTCGACCACTGGGTCACATCCCCAGCCCTTTTTTGTATTTTATTTAGAGACAGGGTCTCACTGAGTTGCTAAGTGCCTCGCCATTGCTGAGGCTGGCTTTGAACTCGCGATCCTCCTGCCTCAGCCTCCCAAAGTGCTGGGATTACAGGCGTGCGCCACCGCGCCCGGCTCTGAGTTTTAACTTTATACATTTTGAAGCTCCATTATTAGGTGCGTATAAATTTTATCTCCTTGGTGAACTCAAAGCTCTGATCTGACATTCCTTATTTCTAGTAATATACCAAAAATATAACTAACAGCTTGACAGCCATAAGAACATTCTAGATACTGGTTGCCTTAAACAAGAGAAATTTATTTTCTCACAGTACTGAAGTCCAAGATCAGGGTGCCAGCCCGGCTGGATTGGGGTGAGGGCTCTCTACCTGGCTGGCTTTCTACCGTTTCCCTGTGTCCTCACCTGGCGTATCCCTTGGTGCATGTACACGAATAATGGCAATTTCTGTCTTTCTTTTCTCATATGGTCATCTATACTATTGGTTAGAATCCCAACCCTTTGACCTCATTTAAACTTAGTTACTTCCTAAAAGCCCCACCTCAGAGGTGGGGGGTGAAGCTCAGCGGTAGAGTGGTTGCTAGCAGGTCTGAAGCCCTGGGTTCCATCCCAGCACCACACACAAAAAACCTATCTTCAAATTCAGTCACATTTGGGGTTGCAGAGTATCAACAATATGACCAACATTTGGGGACACATGCTAGTCCACTTCAATAACTATTTGTTTAGCTGTATCAACTATAATTTTAGTTTTTAGTACTCACCAAATCAATTTTTTCCTATCCCTTACTTTCAAATTTTCAGCATCTTTATATTTACATGTTTCTAGCATAACACTTGAATTTAAAATCATAAAAAAATCCTGAGTCTTTTGTCTTTGAATTTTTTTGTCCATTTATATTTAATGTAATTACTGGCAAGTTTTATGAAATTTCATTCTTCTTTTGAGCTCTTCTTCCCTATGGAACTTATTTTCAAGTATATTTTTTACATTCTAATTTTCACCCATCAACTAGTGTGGAAGGTATAGACTAATTATATTCTCCTACTATGTACTGTAAAAACTTTACCTGGGTGTGGTGGCGCATACCTGTAATCCCACAGGCTCTCGAGGCTGAGGCAAGAGGATTGTGAGTTGAAAGCCAGCCTCAGCAACTTAGTGAGGCCCTAAGTAACTCAGCAAGACCCTGTCTCTAAATAAAATGTAAAAAGGGCTGGGAATGTGGCTCAGTGGTTAAGCACCCCTGGGCTCAATCCACAGTACCAAAAAAAAAAAAAAAAAACCAAAACCAGGCGCGGTGGCACACGCCTGTAATCCCAGCACTTTGGGAGGCTGAGGCAGGAGGATCGCGAGTTCAAAGCCAGCCTCAGCAATGGCGAGGCACTTAGCAACTCAGTGAGACCCTGTCTCTAAATAAAATACAAAAAATGGTCTGGGGATGTGGCCCAGTGGTCGAGTGTCCCTGAGTTCAATCCCTGGTATCACCAAAAAAAAAAAAAAAAAAAAAAAAAAAAAAAAAAAAAAAAAATATGTTTCTCCTATGCTTGCCCAGGTAATGTTACCCTCCTCACAAACACCACCAAGATTTTAAGACCCTCATCCAGCTGTTCTTATTTGGCACTGTTATCTAAATTGGGTTTAGTTTTTAACCCTAGATATGGGACAATTACTAATGGAAACTGGCCTGCATCCAGGCCTGTCCTCCGAGCTGCTCGGGAGGCTGAAGCAGGAGGATGGCTTACTAATGGAGGTGATGGTTTAGATTTAATCATGTGTCTTTCTTTTTTTGCTCTTTCCTTCCCTGTGTCGGCTTATCTAAATCACCTGAAAACACTCCTGGAAGTCACCCTCAGGGGGGTCACAGCGCAGATCCTCAGCCACTGTTCATCATTAATCAGCTTCCTCCTCCTCCAGGCGCAGTGGGGTGGCTCTCTGCTTGGCTGATTCTCCTCAGCAGCCAGCAGGTGTGCACGCTCCATGCTGCTCCCACCTCCAGGCTGTGGACGGGGACTTGGCTCTGTCAATCTCACTTTTTTGGTTGACTGTTTTTGTTTGTTTTGGTACCGGGGATTGAACTCAGGGGCACTCGACCACTGGGCCACATCCCCAGCCCTTTTTTTGTATTTTATTAGAGACAGGGTCTCACTGAGTTGCTAAGTGCCTCGCCATTGCTGAGGCTGGCTTTGAACTCACGATCCTCCTGCCTCAGCCTCCCAAAGTGCTGGGATTACAGGCGTGCATCACCATGCCCAGCTTGACTGCTTTTTTTTGCATTTCCACTCAGTTGTGTTTTTTTATATGTCCTGCTTGTGATGTGTGATTTAATAAATATGAATTTGCTCTTGAAAGTTCTCAGTCATTATTTCTTCAGATTTTTCCTCTGCTTTTCTGTTTAAAAACAATTTTTTTTTTGTACCAGGGATTGAACCCAGGGCACGCCTGCCACTGAGCTACATCCCCAACCCTTTTTAAATTTTTGTTTTGAGACAGGGCCTCACTAGGTTGCCCAGGCTGGCCTTGAACTTGAGATACTCCTGCCTCAGCCTCCAGAGTTGCGGGGATTACAGGCCTGGATCACTGCTCCGGTTACTGCATTTCTTATCCATGTGTTTGCGCCTCCTCTGTGGAGACTCTAGTACTCCCAGGAGGAATCATATGTGAAAATAGCTGGAGACTTATGAAGCTTTTTTTCTTTCATAAATACAATTCAAGGGCTGGGGTGTAGCTCAGGGTAGAGTGACTGTCTCACTATGTGCCGGGCTCTGGGCTCCAACCCCAGCACCATAAAAATTAAGTTAAAAGAAAAAGGACCTGCCTTATGAGCTGTTAAGACACACAGCTGGGTGCAGTGGCACATGTGGAATCGCAGCTACTCAGAGGCACAGGCAGGGGATCACAAGTTCAAGGACAACCTGGGCAACTTAGCAATACCCTGTCTCAAAAAACAAAAATTTAAAAGGGCCAAAGATGGTAGCCAGGGGCAGTGGCGCACGCCTGTAATCACAGGGGTTCAGGAGTCTGAGGCAGGAGGATCATGAGTTCAAAGCCAGCCTCAGCAACTTAGCAAGACCCTGTCTCTAAATAAATAAAAAGGGCTGGGGATGGAGCTTAGTAGTAGAGCGCCCCTGGGTTCAGTACCAAGATGGGAACACACACAAGGGTCCAACTAATTAAAACAACACAGACGCAGCCAGCAGTGGGCAGTGGACAGAGCCAAGTTGGAAACAGATAGTGACACACAGACCCTACTGGAGGAGGGGACGTTCAACTCTGTACACAGCATGTGGTAACTGGGTGTCCCTTGGAGGTACGACACCTCCTGCCCTTCCCTTCATCCCCAAATAAGCCCTAGATGGATAAAAGTGAAAACTGAGGTTATAAACAGAATAACAAAACACAACAACAACAAAAATGTGGGAAAATGTGTGCAGCTGTGGTGAGGCCTCTCAAAACACAGGGACATTTAAAGATCGGGGGCCTGGGGTGTGGCTCAGGGGTGGTTGCCTAGCATGTCCGAAGCCCCGGGTTCCATGCCCAGGATCACGAAGGAAAATAAGTGATAGATAAATAAAGCCTGTGTTTTGGAAACCACGTAAAACTGTCCACAAACAAAACTGAAAGATCTATTTGGAAAACATTTACCACATCAAAGTTCATTGTTTCTCATTTAGAGAGAGAATTACATGGAAATGAGAAAAAGACAAACATGCGAGAGGTAAAATTCACACAGCCAATTAGAGAAAAGAGGTTTCTGTCAGGAAACCTCTAGGACCAGGAGGCGGCCCGGGTCACTTGAGTCTGGCTACGATGACCAATCTGGACAGTCTGGCTCTGTGTCACTGGGACCTCAAGTCCAACCTTCTGTAGCGACAACAGATCAAGGGCCATGACCTTCCAGCCAGGCCACAGGGCTGGCGGGGCTCCGTCTGTCCCCTCTCCTAGGTGGGGCCTTGTCTCCTGGGACGCCCGGAGGGAGGAGCCGAGGGTGCTGGAAGTGAGCAGTGACCAGGTTGGCGCCAGGTTTCCAGCGGCTCCACAGCTCCTGGCCAGCAGCTCCGCTGGCCACTGGGGCTCAGGGCCCCTCCTTGGGCTCCTCAGGTGCCTCCTGGCCAGGTGCACACTGAGCTCGGTGACAGGGGCACCCCTTCTTGACACCCAGGTGCAGGCAGTGCGCATCACTGGGCTGCTCCCTCTCCTTTGTGACCAGCAGCCCTGTGGCCACTTGAACCCCAACATGGCTAGAGACCAGCCCCCACTGGGGGCTCCCACCCCAACAGCTCGTGCTCTGTGGAGCCCTCCATGCCTGCCCAGGGCCGACTCTCAACTCCAGCTCTTGAGGACCGAATGCGAGCTGGGCATGGTGGCACACCCGTGGTCCCAGCCACTCAGGAGGGGGAGGCAGGAGGACCCTAAGTTCAAGGCCAGCCTCAGCAACTTAGTGAGAGCCTATCTCAAAACAAAAAGTAAAGAAGGGCTGGGGCTGGGGCTCAGTGCCATAGGGCAGCTTTGGGACAAAATGCCCAGCAGGCTCCCTTGGAGCAAGCCTTGCCCTGTCCCAGTGTGGTGGTGTGTGTGAAAAAGAGGTCTTGGGGGGGCTCTTAGGGTTAGATGAGGTCCTGAGGGTGGGGCCCTGTCCCAGCAAGAGGGTGACCATCTGCAAGCCAGGAGGAGCCCTGACCGAGTCAGCCGAGGCTTCTGTGTGGCCTGAGAAACGTCCGTCACGAGGCCACTTGGACTAGGGTTTTGTTAGAGCAGCTCCAGGTGACCCCCACTGACACAGCCAGAGCGAGAAAGCCACACCCCAAAAGTGCTGTAGCCCCCAGGGACACAGGCCAGTGCTGTGGCGTGGATACGGTGTCCCCCAAAGGTCCCCATGAGGAAATACTGAGAAGGGAACTTTAGAGGTGGGGCCTCGGGAGGGGTGCTGGGTCGCAGGCCGCCACCCTCAGGGGTGTTAAAGAACAAGTCAGGCTTTCTGGGCTCACTCTCTGCTCCCTCTGGGTGTCACCGTGTGACCTCGGGCACACACTCGCCACACGAGGCCATTCCCGCGAGGCCCTCGGCAGGGGCTCACACCCCTCCCGGCCTCCAGCACCGCGGGTCCAACACACCTCTCCTTTGCCAGCTGCCCGGCCCTGGGCGCAGGGCTTGTGGATTTTTGCTGAGCTAGGGTTGGAACCTGGGGCATGGAGCGGGGTGGGCCAGCGCACGGCCACCACTTCACAGGTCCTCTCCCGTGCGGTGTCTGTCACCTCTTCTGTGTCTCACGGGGCCGCTTGTTACTGGATCTTGAGCTGACCGGGATGCTCCAAGGTGATCTCATCTTGAGCTCCGTCAACTCATCTCATCCACCAAGGCTCCTTTTCAGAACGAGGTGGCGCGCCCGGGCATCGGGGTTAGGGTCTGGATGCGCTTCCTGGGGAGCCAGTCAGTCCAGCATGGTGGCATCTTTTCTTGGTACTGGGATGGCACATACTGAGCTACCCTCCCAGCCCTTTCTAGTTTGGGAGAGTCTCACTAAGTTGCCCAGGCTGGCCTGCAACTTGTGATCCTCCCGCCTCAGTCTCCCGAGCCTCAGGAAGTGACCCTCGGGAGTAGAGAAGGACTCCCTGGGATGTCCCTGCTGCCTCCCGCTCTCCTGGAAGTTGCTGGCTGGAGACAGGCTCTGCCGTGAGCACCCTGGGCAGCTGCTCACTCACCACGGGGCCCTCCCTGGGCCTGGGCTCCCACCTGTGCCACAGGGCCAGGAGTCGGACACCGCCTGCGCCCGTCAAGTCTCCCCTCGCAAGAGCGGAGGCCACAGCTGAGCAGGGTTAACGGTTTATTTCTGGTGCAGGTCACTTTCAGGACAGAGGCTGACTTGGGGAAGAGTGTCGAGGGGTGCTGGGGACAGGGCTAGAACTCCACCTTGCAGGCCGGGAAGGCCTCGTCCTGCATGGACACCATGCTGTTGCTGCCCAGCACAGTGATGCCCAGTGCCTGGTGCCGGGCGTGTGTCTCCTCATACCACTTGTGCATTGCCACTGAGTCGAAGGTGGGGATCAAGGTCACCTGGGGGCAGGACAGAGGGACCAGGGTGACTGGGGCGCCATTGCCCTTCAGGCTCAGCCCCAAGCTCCTGCCTTTCCCGGCACTCAAGACCATTCTGGCCTCGCCTCGGACCCAGTTTCCAGAGGCCATCCTGTCCCTCAGGTCCCTCCTCCCCAGCACCTGTAGGACCTGGACGCCGCAGGCCTGGGCTCTGCGAGGCCCTGTGGCGCACCCTGGCGAGCCCCGCCCTCCCGCTCCCCAGCACGCGACTCCCTCCTGCCTCTGAGCCCTGCTGGCTGTGCCCTCTGCCTAGGGGGCTCCTAGAAGCTGCTGGAGCTCAGGGTCACACACCCCGCTCTCGGCGTGTGACAGTGTGCATGCACTGTCCCCATGCAGACACCCTCAGACTTTGGGGACAACCCCATCCCAGGATGAGCCTCAGCTGCAGGCAGTACACAGCCCCGCCCCCACCCCGCTGGTCCTCACGAGGGCAGCAGCAGGGAGCCAGGGTGTCAGCGGAGGGGATGAGCCTTCGCAGGCCTGTGCCCCACCCCAGGTGACCAGATGGGAGCAGGGTCTGGGGCCACTTAGGGGTGGAGCAGGTAGGACTCCTACTCGCCCTCACCCCCATGTGACCTCAGGGACACATCGTGGTCCCTTTGAACCCTGCTGACCTCCAGGGACCAGGAGTGGAGCGCGGCTTGCCCCACACAAATTGATGGTGGTCACCGCACCAGGACCATCCGAGGGTCCTGGCTGGCACGCACCTGGAGGTCCCGGTCCCACTGCTGCTTGCTGGCCAGCAGCGCGTCCAGGACAGCCCGCATGCCCTCCTCCTTGCGCTGGTCTTGGCCGCTGATGACGTAGCAGAGCGCGCGCACCCGCCGGAAGAACTCCTCGTCCACCAGGCGCGCGCTGCTCCCGCTGGGCAGGTAGGCCAGGTCCAGGTAGACGGGGGAGCCAGGCGGCGTGGCTGGCCTGCCCGGCCGGCTACCAGCTGCCCCTGTGGGAAGGAGGGACAGGGTCAGCGGAGAGCTCTGGGGGCTGAGGAGGGATCAAACCCAGAGCCCAGGAGAGCCCCAAGATGGGGGCCTTGTCCCCAGCCCAGGCCGGCGGACAGCCAGCTGACGGACACAGCTGGCCACGGCAGCGGGAAGCCTGCCTGCGCGCCCGGGCGTCTGGGACCACTCGGGCTGCCCAGCTCAGGGCGTGGCCCCAGGGAGTGTGGCTGGGCATTTGCAGAGAGACTGAGGTCCCCAATGCTGGGCAGCGGCAGCCCTGCCCCGAGCCCTGGAGTCCCCACGTGTGATGGCAAGGATCCTGAACGGAGCCTGGGTGCGACAGCCAGCACGGCTGCGGTCAGCAGGAGAGGCGGTGAGGGACAGGGCAGAGGGGACCACGGCAGGAGGCAGGCAGGCTACGGGCTCAAGGGCAGACCCCGCAACTTCCGGCTTTAGTGAACAAGCTATGTGGAGGTCCCTGTCTGGCCTCGAGCTGGTCTGGGGCAATGACAGCTCAGTGAGCAGCTACGCTGGGACGAGACCGGCCTGCAAAGGTGGGAACATGTCACTTCTGGCTGACCCCGGCATCGAAGTGGGGTCTCTGCTCTGTCCCCTGAAGGCTCAAGTGTTGGAAGCCTGAGCCACGCATGGCAATGTGGGGGGCCCTGGGACTGCACGGGCGGGGCCCGCTGGGAAGTCGGCTGGTCACTGGAGACATGCCCTGGGTAGGGGCTGGGTGGTTCCCCGGGACCCAGGTGGAGAGCAAGCCCGGCCCCTCCCATCCTGGCAACCACTTCTCGTAGGGAGCCCGACAGTTGAGGAGCAGGACAGTCACAAGCAACCCCACGTGTGGAGTCAGAAAGCCACCGTGTAGGCACAAGGAAAGTCACAGTCTCGGGAAAGACCAGACGTTAAATTTACAGCTCAGGCCAATCCCTGCTCCAGAGACGTCCGACACTGACATGACCACAGCAGGCCCCGAGCCAGAGCTGCTCTCCAGAGTGACCACGCCATACAATTCAAATGTCCGGTTTTCAACAGCGCAAGTGAGGCACACGGAGAAGCCCTGGGCTGCGGCACACCCCAGACACAGCACGTGTGCACAGCCCTCCGCCTGTTGTGGAAGTGGGGGCCTTCTTGGGAGATGTCAGGGTTTGGATGTGAGGCGTCCCCCAAAAGCTCATGTGAGGCAATGCAAGAGGTCCAGAGGCGCAGCGACTGGGCTGAGAGCGCCTTCACCTAGCCAGGGAATCACTCCCAGTGGGGTCAGCCCAGTGGAACTGGAGGCTGGGGGTGCGGCTGGAGGAGGCAGGCACTGGGGGCGTGGCTCTGGGGTACAGGAGTCTCTCTGCTCCCTGGTCATCGCGTGGGCTGCTTCCCTCCACCATGACATTCACCTTCGCCTCAAGACCCGAGGAGTGAACCAGCTGTCCGTGGACTGAGACCTCTGGAACCGCAAGCCCCAAATCAACTGTTCCTCCTTTAACTGTTCTTGTTGGGCCTTTTAGTCACAGCAGCGGGAAAAGGTGACTGAAACAGGAACCCTGACACAAATGGGTCCAATAAAATACACTACACTGGGCTCCGGTTGTGGCCCAGCGGTAGAGTGCTCGCCTAGCACATGCGCGGTCCGGGTTCGATCCTCAGCACCACATAAGAATAAAGGCATTGTGTACAACTAAAACAAACAAATAAATGTAAAAATATATATATATATATATACATATATATATATATATATATAAAATACACTACACTATCCACGGGGGACCGGGTCCAAGACCCCCTTGGACACCAAATCCATGGATCAAGTCCCTTCTATAAAGTGGCCCAGTGCCGGCACAGAACCAATTGCATCTTTCTGCAGACTGAACGTTATCTCTAAGTGATTTATAAAAAACGGATACAAAGTAAATGCTTCGACCATAGTTGTTACACTGTGAATGATGACAACCAGAGATGTTTTGGCGCATGCCTGCAGTCCCAGCTACTCGGGAGGCGGTGGCAGGAGGATCACTTGAGCCCAGGAGAATGAGACCAGCCTGGGTAGCACAGCAAGACCCCATCTCTCTCTCTCTCTCTCTCTCTCTCTCTCTCTCTCTCTCTCTCTCACACACACACACACACACACACACACACACATGCAGCCAGCACATTTTCAGTATAGTTGGATTTTTTTTTTTAAAACAAATATTTCTGGCCCATTTGGGTTGAAACCGTGGCTGCAGGACCCGTGCACGTGGGGATGAGCTCTATTAAACCCACCTCCCCAGGCCAGGGTGCAGCTAGTGGTAGAGCACTGGCCTGGCATGTGTGAGGCCCTGGTTCTTTGTCTGGAACCATAAAATAAGAAAACAGATTTGACTGTCTTTTTATTGTGGCCACTAGAAATGCCACAACACTAGACCTGCTAACCAGTACTCTGCAGTACTGGGGTTGAGCCCAGAGGTGCTCCCACTGAGCCACAGCCCCTGCCCTTCTTATTTTGAGACAGGGTCTCACCAAGTTGCCCAGCCTGGCCTCAAACTTGCAATCCTCCTGCCTCAGCCTCCTGAGTCACGGAGATCACAGGCCTGTGCTCCTGCTGACACTCTCTACTGTGCAATGGCAGGTGCTTCAGCAGTGAGGGCCAAATTTTTCTTTTCCAGGAGAAAATGAACCCCAGAGAGGGTGGTAAGAGTGACTGAAGTCACACAGCATGCAGGCACAGGAGAACTCGAGTCACGCTCTCGTGACTCAGCTCAGCACAGGGCTCCAGCCCCAGGTACTCACCAGATGGGCCTTGAGTGGCAGTCTTGGTGACTGAGGACTTTCTGATCAGGGAGGCGCGGCCTCCCTTGTCAACGGGCTCGCTCCGGGCGCTGAGTGGTCTGCCTGCGCGGTCCCCACTGGCAAGCCCCTTGCTTTTGGCAGTAGCAGCTACTGTGGATTTGGAGGCGGCCATGCCAGAGCTGGGCCGAGCTGGGGGCTTGCGGGTGCGGCCAGGGTTCTCGTTCTGCCGGGTGGACTTGGGGGGCAGCATCTCAGGGTCCACCATGCAGATGCTGGGTGGGTCAGGCAGTGGTGGGGGGACTTTGAGGGGTTCTGGCAGTGGGTCATGGCGAGGGACCCCAAAGCCCACTGTGTCCTCGTCTGAGTCCACGGCTCCGGAAGCAGCGGGCAGGGGGTCCGAGTCAGACAGCGTAGGCAGAGACTCGCTGACGGAGGTGGGTGGCGTCTCCTCGGCCCCAGGGGGACCTGCCCGCTCCTGGGACCGGGCGCTGCTATCATTGGAGCTGCCAGGGGATGCAGGTGCCGGCGCTGTGGGCACAGTCTTGCGGTGCTCAAACTCACAGGGTGACACCAAACACAGGTCCACATCGTGTGGGGACACAGACCGTCGCGCCCTGGGGCCACGCAGGGGGAGGCTCAGTCCAGCCTCGCTGGAGGCTGCTGGGGGCAGCACTTGCTCAAAGGACACGGAGAGGGACTCGTCCACCTCTGTGGAGTGCGGGGAGCCCACCTCGGCGGGCAGTGAAGGGGTGGTCAGGGTGGGGGTGGTGACGGTGGGCGAGGCGTCGGGCCCAGTCTCACCACCCCTCAGTGGACTCAGTGACAGCGGCCCACTGCCCTCGGCTGGACTCCGGCGGCTCTCAGTGGGCGAAGGTGTGGGCGGACGGGGGGTGCTCGTGGCCAGCAGCAGCTCCAGCGTCTTGTCCTCGAAGCGGCCACCGTCCTCTGCGGCTGGGCTCAGCCCCAGCTCCAGGCTGCTCCCCAGGCTGGGTGAGGCCAACAGCTGGGGTGCGGGGGAGCTGTGGGCTGCGGCAGAGGGGCCGGATGGGCTGCGGGGCCCGTTCTCCACTGGCGGGGCACCTGGCTGGGGCGCGCCGGGTGCTCTGCGGGCTTTGGGGACACCCTGGGTGCCCGCCTTCTTGAGGCTGGGCACTGTACTGGCCGCGCGGCGCACTTCCCGGGGCTGGGCCCGGGGCACACTGGGCTTGGGGTCCTTCTTCACCTCCCGGGAGGGCCTGGCTTCTTTCTCCGTCCTGCGTGGGGGCTCGGCCCGGGCTGGCTCCTTGCGGGCTGCACCGGGGCGCTCCTGGCCAGGTCTGGGGGCTGCCACTGTCCGACCCTCTCTCTTTGCGCTGTCCCGGGAGCCCACGCTCTCCTTGCTTTCAGCTCGTCGGGGTCCTTCTAGATCCTGGGGGGTCACCACAGGCTCCCGCAAAAAACCCAGATGCTGCAGGCGGACCAGCCCATCCAGGAGGCGAGCGGGCGGAGTGCAGCCCGGGAAGAGAACACGCACCACCTTGTCAGCAGGGCCCGCAGGGTGCCACACGAGCAGGGCACACACCGAGGCCAGAGTGCGGTCGGAGCCGGAGGCGGGCGGGTGTAGCACGTACATGTCCAGGCGGCCCACGCCCATCTTCTCCAGCAGCACCGTGGGCTTGGCCGGCAGCGGCCCGCGGCTCAGGGGCAGGGGCGTGATGCCCAGCTGGGCCAGGAGGCTCAGCGCCAGCGCCGCCTCATCCTCACCGCGCATCAGCCGCGACACGGCCTCGCGGGCGTTGAGGAACACGACCCCCAGGTTGGGGGAGATGAGGCGGCGCAGCCTGTCGTCCCAGGAGCCCCCGCCGGCAGTGGCCACCTCGTGACGCTCGGCCAGCTTGCGTCGCAGCAGACTGTTGAGGCCCGGGAGGCTGTCGGCACCCGCGTGTGTCACCAGCACGGCGTCCACTCGATCCAGGTGCCGCACCAGCTTCCAGAAGCTGGACTTGGGGTTGGAGCCGCCGTTGACCAGCATGGTGAAGCCGTTGACGGCGAAGAAGGCGGCATCCCCCAGGCCTCCCGGGAAGATGTAGCAGCAGGGCCGGGGGAGTCTGAGGAAGCCCCCAGAGGACGGCGGCTCCAGCAGCTCAAAGGGGGATGGCAGCTCCAGGGACTCGGCCACGTACTCCAGGAACTCCCGCAGGCCCTCGGAGGCCGGCAGCTGTGCCGGAGGGTTCAGCCGCAGCTGCAGCCGGAGCGGGCCCTGCAGGCCGGGCACGTCAGGGGCCAGCTGTGCCCAGTCTCCGAAGGTCGGGCAGGTGATGGTGAGTGTGGGCAGGTCTGCAGGCGGAGGCGAGGAGGCCAGGGTGTCATGGATCTGCAGGGGAAGCGGGTAAGGGCACCTGGAGCCGGCGACAGCCAGCACCCCCACCCCAGCAGAGAGAACGCCAAGCCCCGCCTCCTGGGGCAGGAGGACCCCAGCCCGTGGCTGCTCCCCTCAGGCCACCCCATCCACTGTGCCTGTTCCCACCATCTTCAAGTCACTCACTACAGCGTGAAGAGCGAGGGGCCAGGGTTTGGGGCCCCCTGGCCCCACCCAGACCCAGGGCTCCAGAAAGGACCCCATTTGGCTCTATGCTAGCTGGAACCTGGAATCTGGGGCCCCTGCAGCAGGCCTCGGGATACCCTGAGCGTCAGGCCCAGCCTCACACCAGGCCTGTCCTGGAGGTGGCACTGCTCCTGACCACAGGTGCACACAGGTCCTACAGGAGGGGAGATGGGGGCAGGATGGGACTGGGGCCCTGCAGCTCCATGGGGAGAAGTCAGGATGGCAAGGGGCAGCTTACCTCTTTGTCCCCCAGGACCTGGAGGAAGTGGTGGGGCGAGAAGCCCCCCGTCTGAAGTAGAAGTTCCCCGGTCTCCTCCAGGCAGGGCCCAGCCAGCACCAGCAGCTTGTGAGGGGCGGGATCCAGCAGGAGGTTCCGGAGCTGGGACGAGCGATCAAGGCCCTTCCTATGTGGCCAGCACCCCTCGGGGAGGCCCCCAGCCCCAACCTACAGGTGACTACCAACCTCTCACCCCGCCCCTCAGCAGGTGGACTGCAGGCTGGGCTCCGGGCCCCTCCCCTGGAAGCCCCTCCCCCCAGCTCTGACAGCACAGGTGGGGGCTCTCTGCATCTGGCTCCTTAGCCCCCCCACTACTAAACACCCACGGTGTCCTCCAGTCTGAGGGTCCATCGAGGGAGCAAAGGAGCACATTTTTTGATCAAAGGAACCAACTTCCAAGATGGCCTCTAGTGGGGCCGAGCTCTGGGCGGCTCATGGCTCTGACATGAGGTTGGGAGAGGGGTCAAACAGCCAGAGGCCAGGAGCATGGCCAAGTCACGTCAGAACCGCTGGGGCCCAGCTGGAGGGAACTCACAGGACACAACATCATGTGGGACTTGCCCCCATCCCCCGCTGCTCTGGGACTAGGGCTGGGAACCCTGAACCCCAGCCTCCCCACCCCGTCCTGGAGGAGGCAATGAGCCCAGGCTGGAGTCTGGAAGGGGTGCTGGTGTGTGGAGAGGCCGCAGGGCATGGAGATGGGCACCGGATGAGGAGAGGGACAGCAGTCCCAGCAACCCAGTACCCCCGGGAGGTCGCCTGCTCCCTACCTCATCACAAAGGGACTTGTCCGAGGGGTTCAGGAGGACCAGCGTCTCCAAGGTGTCTCCACGGTGGTGCAGGCTCCGCTGGCCTGTGGGGCGGGGGGGTCAGGCCAGGCCACCCACTCAGTGTCGGGCTGTCCCGAAGTTAAATCCTGCCTCCCTATATGGCCTTCAGGTACCATGATTCCTCAGGGAACCCACCCAGGGGTCACATGGGACTTGGTACGGCTGTAGGTCAGGATGAAGGGAGACTAGGAAACCCAAGGGGGCTGGAGGTCATTCTGGAAATGGGCAACGGGCCCCACATGTGCTGGGCCTGACGGGCAGCTGTAGCCCAGTGGGGAAAGCCAAGGTCATCTACAGTTTATAGACAAGGAGCCTAAGCACAAGGAGGGCCATCAAAGACACGCACAGAAGAGGGTACAACTTGGGCAACGACCCTGAAGCAGGACAGAGCTGAGTGCAGGAGGGGCGGGAGTGGAGCTGCTTCTGTGATCCCACCCTGCAGGGCCTCCCAGAGCCCAGGTGTGTTTTGATTTATCTTATTTTACTTTTTGGTACCAGGGATTGAACCCAGGGGTGCTAATCTGCTAAGCCACATCCCCAGTCCTTTTTATTTTTTATTTTGAGACAGGGCCTCACTAAGTAGCTAAGGCTGGCTTTGAACTTAGGATCCTCCTGCCTCAGCCTCCAGAGCCACTGGGATTACAGGTGTGCACCACTGCGCCCAGCCCAGATGTGTTTTGAACATAAAGCACAGGCCTTGAGCCTGGAGAGTCAATGACCCTCCAGGTCTGTCAACCCTTATGCTATCACAGATATTGCCCCATTCGGGGGGGAAATTAAGGCATAGAGAGCGGAAGTGGTCACTGAGGTCACACAGTGCAGACAGGATTTCCAGCCCCCCCTTCCTCTGCTGCACGAAGATCAGGAAGCCACCAGGACCCACTGGGACAATGAGACGAGGGACATTTCCTTCCCTTCCTCTAGCAGTCAGGAGGTGACTCAACAGGCCAGCCCAGGCAGGGACAGTAGTCAATACCCAAGTCCCACCCAGTGGCTGCTCTGTTCACCCTGGGTTACCCCAGGATCCCCGGAGAGCCTCGTGCCAAGTGAATCTCACTCCTTAGCACCCCCCACTACCAAACACCCACCGCGTCCAGGCCTTGTGCAGGTCACAGTTGCGATCCAGACTCAGACACTCCACACTTCAACCTCCCAGACCTGCCCCATGACCCCTGTCCCTGTCTCCTTCCCCACACCCGACACACCAACCTCAGCAGTTTTTCATTCCAAAGCCCCCTCCCTTGGGGGTCTTCTTGCTACCCTGTGCCCACACCATGGTTTCCTCTGGCAAATGGAGACAAAACCACTAGGTCCTGCCTTGTGGGTTGCTGAGGCCTGAGGGCATTATTGCTGGATCAGGGCTGCCTGGCTGGGCCCTTGGCAGGCCTGGGTTGGATTACTACTGGGTTTTTTTTAACAGCTGCACCCCACTCCCCACCTGGAATTCTTCAAGCACTTGCCCTACGAACAAGAAATCCAACCTCACCTTTGACGATGCTGGAGAAGGTGGCCGAGTGCCGGGACACAAAGACCTTGAGCTGTTCATCCAGGCTGCAGACTCTAGGATCAATGTCCCAGGACCGGACACCTGGTTGGGGTGGGCAGAGAGGCAATTCAGCCTGGCCTCCCAGATCCCAGAAACTAGCACCTGGCAGGAGGTGGCCATGCTAGCACCCTTCCCTTTCTCAGTCATCAAAGCCTGGAGACTCAGAACCACCTAAGACCCATGGATGCAGCATCTGAGTGGAGACCCACCCAGGGCACACCTGGACATTACAAAGACTCAGGATATCAGCGACAGAGGTGCCCATGTTCTGGATGGTCATCTCATTTCTCCCTCTCCCCCTCCTCACTGCTCCTCTGCCCTGCCAGCCAGGTTGGGTCCACTCTGGACCTTGTCACCAGTTGTTCCCACAGCCTGGACGCCCATCCCCCTGCTTCTCCACCTGTTCTCGCTGTCCAGAGGCCCTTCCTTTGGATGCTAAGACTGGCTGTCCTTTCAGGCATTCCCACAGGGAGCACTCGGGACACAATGGGAACTTCAACTTGTTCATCTCCTCGTTCTCCTGGGTCCATCCCCACAGCACACCATGAGCGCCGTGAAGTCACGGCTGAGCCTGTGCACCATCCAGCCGGTCCCAGTGTCTGAAAGCCTGGCACACAGCAGGTGCTCAGGGAACATCCTCCAAGCACAGAAACTGAGGTGCGTGCTGAGGCCCCATTTTACAGGCGAGGGGACACAGGCCTGGGGCGCTACGACCAATGGGACACGAACGTTCTCCCGACCCAGGGTACAGCATGCCAGTCCATCCTACCATGCCAAGTAGCTGCAGGTGAACCTTGCAGGTGCACCTGTGAGTCACCTCCCCAGGTGCCAAATTCCCCGGGGAAGGCCGCACCCGCCCACACCCCAATTAGCTGCTCCTTGTGCAGCTAAAGAAAGTGCGCCCCGAGGCTGCAGGCCCTCCCTCCAGGACGTCGAGGCTGCCGAGACCCGGGGATCCGCGGCGACCCCGCCTCCTCCTCGGAGCAGGAAGCTGAGCGGTTGCCCAATCCAGCGGGTCCCAGAGCTGGGGGCCACGTCCCCTCCCGGGTCCGCACCCAGGGCTGGGGCGGGGCAGCGCAGGCCCAAGCGCCGCTTCCTAGGGCGCGCCCGCCCGCCCGCCGGCCGCAGCCCGCGCCTCGCGCCCAGCAGCGAGGGGCTTCGCGCCCCGGGCCGACTCCGCGGACCCCGCCGCCCCCGCCCGGCTGCAGGCCGAGCCGCCCCACCCCGGCCCCGGCGCAGGCCACGGCCGCGCCCGCCCGCCTCCCCGGCTCCGCGCCGCCGGCCGGCACCACCTCGTTCGAGCTCCTCCAGGACGTAGGCCAGCAGCCCCGGGCAGCCGCACTCGCCGCCCACCACCAGCAGCAACGAGCTCGGCGCCTCGGCCGCCGCGGGCACCGCTGCCGCCATCTTCGCGCCGCCCTGACGCTGAGTGCCCGCCCCGCTGGCCCCGCCCCTTAAAGGGGCCGTCCCGGAAGGGCTGAAGACCCTCCCGGAAGCTCCCTCTCCCCTCTTTGTTAGCCTCTTCGAGGAGAGCTTGGGAGCGGAGGGTTGAAAGGTTGGGGGGACACTCAGGTCTCCACTTTGGTATGCCCCTCCCAAATGACCATTCACTCTTTTATTCATTCATTCATTTAACAAGCTTTTCCGGAAGCCGAGGCAGGAGGATTGAAAGCTTGAAGCCAGCGAGGCGCTTGGAAAGACCCTGTCTCAAAATTTATAAAAAGAAGAAAGGGCTGGATGTTGCACAGTGGTGGAGCACTTGCCTAGCATGCGCAAAGTCCTGGGTTCAATAAAACAAAACGAAAATAAGCTCTGACCAGATCAGAGCTTATTTTCTTTGGATCAGAATTATATCTTTGGATCAGAATTTCTGCTGGGGCGGGGCTCCAAACAGATTAAGCCCAGTCAGAACCAGCTGCAGATGAACCCTCATAGCTTCCTAGCCAGAGTTTGAATAGGAAAGAGAAATGTATCTTGTAGGTGGGGCTTGGAGGGATGTGTAGGAGTTTGCCAGGTATAGGCAAGAGCAAATGAGGTAGCAGTTAAAGGATAAGCTAAGTTTTAGACATAGGCAACACTCAGGGCCTGGAACACTGCCACACGTTTACTCTGAACCTACTGTGTGCCGGGCATCTTACTTGATGAGCTCATGCAGTACATACACAAAGCTATGAGCTGGACACTGTTAGGGTCATTTCAGAGGAAGAAAGAGCACACCGAGGTCTGGAGGGCAGATGTCACCAGGCCTGTATGTGGTCCAGCAGGTCTGAACCCAAGTGGTTTGACTCCAGATGTAGGCTTTGGCAGGGACTGCCTGGGTGTTTCCCTTTGGTACCCCTAACCCTCCCAGAACATTCTCATTCAGCTCTTTTGCCTTTGGTGGCCCCTATTTGAAAAGCCATGTTGCATTGAACTTTTGGGTAGTCACCCTTGCCCATGAAGTATTGGGCTGTTTCCCTCAGGAATGAGCTCCCTGTTTCTGGAAATATACAAGGCAAATCAGGACAGAGTTGAGAAAGGTCCAGGAAGTAGAATCAGCCTCCTATTACCATTCAGTAATTGACTTGTTCACCCAACTTCTTCCCCATCAGTGTGTAACAGCCGCCAGCCACGTGCCGCTGCCTAATGTTCCTGCCCTGCTTCCTCTTTCTCTTTTCAGCCGGCATCCTTCCTCTGACCTGGCCCCTCCCATCTGGCTCTCTTCCCTGTGTCCTGGCCGCCTGTGATTGCTCTGAGCAATAGTGGCTAGAGTGGTGGCTAGAGTGGTTGTGACAAGCTCTGTCTCCCCAAGCTGTGGGAATGCGATGACCAGACAGGACAAGGTTGGGAAGATCATGATAAAAAAAAGGCTGAATGAGTGGGGAAATGTCCATTCATCCACCATTCCTTTATCCTCTCCGCCCATATCTGTTGAGTGGCACAGGATTCGAGCCTGAAGGCTTCTGACTGAAGTCCACCTCTTCCTTCTGCCCAAGACCGTGAGTTATGATGATTGGTATTCTAATCGTTCTTAAAGGGCCTGAAGTGCCAAGACATGTCTCCACAAGGGAGTCTGATTTGAGAGAAAGGTCCCCCCCTTAGGCTTTTTGGGGGCAGTGTCCTGAGTGTTCTGGAGGTCCAAGGTTTTTCTTGTCCTAGAGTATCATCCCCCAGCTCGGGGACCCTGGTATGGAGAGTGTGGGAGAATCTCCCAAGGGACTGAGAAGCATATGGGGATCATTTATGGAATCCCAGGCCCTGGATTCTGGTTACTGCCCTCGTGCATTTGTCCATCCCCAGCTCCATGCCTGTTTCCAGGTCAACAGTCCCCAGGTGGGTCAGGTGACAACATTTGTGGGGAAAACAGAATCCTGGCCCCTTATGACTGCTGCATGCTCTCATCTTCTTCCCCTAGCAATTCTCCAGTTCCTCTCTCTCCCCCACCCACCTTCTCTCCAATGCTGGAGGAGGAACCCAGAGCATCACACATGCTAGGCAAGTGCTCTACCGTGGAGCCACGCCCTCAGCCACACCCCACTTTTTTCATCATTTTTGTTAAGGTTTACCACGGATATGGGAAAGTTCCGAGACATCAGGAGTGGAAATGGATGAGGGGGACAGCTTTTGGACTGGAATCTGGTTCAGCTCCACCTCCTGGTGGTTCCTTGGACCCTCAAGTTGATTCTTCCCTACCCCAAAGTGACCACTAACCTGATCTTCATTGCCGTGGGAGAATTTTACCTGGTTTTGAACATCACACAAACAGGATTGCACAGGGTCTGCACTCCTGCTTCTGGTTTTTCTTGGTCCTCATGTTGAGTTGGGTATCATGTCATTCCTTTTCACAGCTGTGTAGTATTCCTGGGTACCAATTTCCCCCTTCTTTTTCTTTTTTTTTTAATTGTGGTGAAGTACATATGACATGCAATTTACCATTTCGACCCTTTTAAAGTATAACCTTAGTGCCATGCATTCACAATTTCTAGTTCCTGATACAGCCATCCCTCAGCATCCCAAGGGAATGGGTTCCAGGAAACCCTAAGGATACCCAAATCTGAGGATGCTCCAGTCTCTTTTATAAAATGGCAGAGCATTTGCATGGAACCTATGCACATCCTCCATGGTCTGAACTGTCTCTAGATGACTCAGAGCATCTAATACCATGCCGACACTAGGTGCACCGTTGCTAGTCTGTACTGTTTAAGGAATGACAAGAAAAATTGGGTATGTGACAAGTACACGTACAATTTTTTCCTTTTTTTTTAAACCTAGGTTGGTTGAATCTGTGGGTGCAGAACTCACAGATGCAGAAGGCCCTGCTCCCCTCAGCAAGCTCTCCCCTCCCCCAGCCCCTGGCATCCACTGCTTACTTCCTGTCCCTATAGATTCACCTGTTTTGGACATTGCATGTCAGGGACATCCCTCCATGTGTCCTTTTGTCTGGCTTCTGTCACTCGGCATCATGTTTTCAGGTTTGTCTGGGTTGTGGCCTGGGTCCTTGCTTCCTTCCCTTTTTTTTTTTTTTTTTTTTGTACCGGGGATTGAACTCAGGGTCACTCGACCACTGGGCCACATCCCCAGCCCTTTTTTGTATTTTATTGGAGACAGGGTCTCACTGAGTTGCTAAGTGCCTCACCATTGCTGAGGCTGGCTTTGAACTTGTGATCCTCCTGCCTCAGCCTCCCAAGTGCTGGGATTACAGGCGTGCGCCACCGCGCCCGGCTCTGAATAGCATTCTTTTTTTTTTTTTTTTTTTAAACCAGGGATGAACTCAGGGGCACTTGACCACTGGGCCACATCCCCAGCCCTTTTTTGTATTTTTTATTTAGAGACAGGGTCTCACTGAGTTGCTAAGTGCC